>JARQOC010000009.1:84427240-84482634 GCA_033576535.1 Allobates femoralis
TACTCATCAATGAAATAGATAGCGTTAAGGCAGTATAGATAATGGTTATTGATTATTAGTACTCAGAATTGACATTCATAATTACCGTAATACCAGATTTAGTCCTATAACATAGTGAGAGCCAGGTAGTGTACAATGTATTGGCCAGTCCTCTAGTCCTTTAACATATCAGTTGTTGGGAAGGAGACAATTAGGTTTAATAATAATATCCCATAATAATGTAAAAATGACATAAAAAGAAATATAACCAGTCTCAACTATCTGAATCCATTTGCTAAATTCCTCTAAATGTCTATTGCTTAATTAGCCTGATACATTGTGTTTACTAAAGATCAGATTATAAAGAACATGCAGCTATTAGGTAACATTAGAGCAGGTTGTGCTGCAGAGGGAAAAGGGGGATTTGATGGGGTCTTATGGGGATTGTTCTGAAATGCGCACAAATGGTCTAAATATTAAGACAATTACCGTACATTTCTTTATACTTTAATTTTTGCTTTATTCTTTATGCTGGGACCAGTAGAGTTACTGAAAAATCAAGGATAAAAGTATGTGTCCTCCAGATATCAGTAAATCTGGTGGATCCCTGTTTAGTGGATGGCTTGATAAGGCGGCACTGCAAAACGTTGCATTTATCCCTTCTGATAACATAGCACTGCTATGCTGAAAAATGGTTATAATGAATATTATAAAATATATTTAATATAAAAGAATAAAAACTATATTATTTTAATAAATACGTACTATAACAATGTCTTGTGATCCCCAAATAAAAAAGGTTCCACCATTATAGTGGTGTGTCTAAAATATCAAAAAGAAGTAAAAAAAAAAATACATTATACAAATATATATAATTTTTTTTTTCAGTTTTATTCCTAGTGTAAGATCACCAATAGAAAAGTTGAAATAATATACAAGCAATACAAACACTGACCACCAGGTGTCACTATTAATCTGTTATATGAATGATAGTCAGCACAACAGACCAATGCACCGCTCTTGTAGCTCCGCACTTCTTGGTTGGTAATAACTCTCCGCTCCAATTATTCCAATGCAAGAAAAAAGATTTCCAAGGCAATGGATATATCCAATACAAAGCTTCCTTTATTATAAAACATGGCAACGTTTCGGCCATAAAAGGCCTTGTTCAAGCCAAACAGCGACATTTTGGTGCTGGTGTTTACTGTTTAGCCTGTGAAAGGCCATTTATTGACGAATTGTTGCCATTTTTGCCATATTTTATAATAAAAGAAGCTTTTTATTGGATATATCAGTTGCCTTGAGATTTTTTTTTTTTGCTGTATCTGTAGATGGTTGTTGGATTTTGGTGAAGTCCCAAAGCTCCTTTTTAAAGGGTTATTATTCTCATCTTCTTAGATGGGTGTTGTTGGATAGAGCTTGTAAAATTAAGCAATTTTGTAATTTACTGCTTACTAAAATTTGCAGCCGTTCTCGAGATATTCACACTTTTTATTTGTTTGCAGCTCGTTGCCATGGAGACCGACCACCGCTGCCGCACAGCGCTTGCAAGATCACTTCTACTGACCTTGTGAGCGCTGGAGCGAGCTCATACCGCTTAATTCGGCCCGGCTTCAGTGCTTTGCCTACAAGCTAGACCGCATCCAAGAGCGTAACTTGAAGCTTATGGGCCCCAATGAGAAAGCTCCAGCGAGGCCCCCAATTATTGCAAACCTTCAATAGAATTAGTTTTCTGCTATAGGACAAAGGAACTTTTGGGGCCCCCTAGGCTCCAGGGCCTGGGTGCGATTGCAACACCTGCACCTGTTGTAATTATGCCCCTGACTGCAGCGGTGGCTGGTCTCCTAGGTGTAAAGAATTATAAGTGCTGGTAGGATATTTGCTATTTCTGTGGTCATTCAGCTACCTGTGCCCAAGTGAGGAATATGGAGGTGTGCCCCTGACACTCCCTCCCCTGAAAAGACAGACGGTTACCTAGGTTGTCTAATGGAGGGGAAGTTTAAAATAAAAAAACAACAAAAAACACATATCATTTTGGAGGAGAGCAGGGCCCTAATTACCAGAGGCCCACCGGGAAAATTCCCGGTATGCCCGCCTGCCAGCCCGGGTCTCTTAATAGCTCAAGAAAAGATGAAAATTTCAGTAAGTTATAAATTACGAAAGTGCTTATTTTTACAAGCCTTATCCATAAAGATGGGATTAACCCTTTCACTGAACCTTGATTTACTTCCCATAGGTGGCACAAGTGAGTTAGTTTAAAGTGCAGTTGTTCTGCACTGCGCTTTAACCATAATATAATTTTTACTTTATACAATGGGGGCTGAGCTTAGATATGGTGCAAGCTGTGTCAGACTGGGTCGACAGGGGCCTACCAGTTCCATTGACTATGGGGGCCCACTGATCAACTACATGTAAATATTACTTTCACAAATGTATTTATGCTTCTATATAAAAATACTGGATAGTTTGTAAAATGAATAATGAGATGCTTCCTTTGTCTGAACCTAGCAAAATAAGTGAATTTGTGCCAACTACTGATTATGTTGGGGGCAAGTGACATAGCTATTGCAGCAAGGCCCCGCTGTCCGGTTCTCCGGTATTACAGTGGGCCAGTCCAAGTCTAGGTACAAGTGATAAGTATTGACCTGAAGATAATATGGCAATATCCTATCCTACCAGCAGATGGCGACATTGCAGCAGAGATCAGCATTGTTGGCCAGGACTCCCTCACCCCATACACCTGCCCTGCAGTGTGCCGTTTAGGAGTCCTGCACTTGCCAAATGTCGCTCGTCCAAGAAAGGAATTGCTGCCAGCTGACCCAGTTTTCGGAGCTGAAACACTCCTTGTGCTCCAACTTGAGCCGCCGCGGTGCATTGCGGGAGCAGTTTTGTTTCCAGCGTGCGTTCCTGTAATCCAGAAGTCTGCAGAAAATGTAACCAGCAAAAGATGTTTGGTAATATTATGAAAAATAAAGAAAACTTACACCGCTCACATAAGAGTGCAGAGTCCAGGCTCGAAGGAAAGTGTGCCATATTATCACATTAATCAACTCTTGACCTATCTACCATGTGTTGCAGGTGTGGCGCTGTCTCCGTGCTCTGATATGGAATAATTCAATACGGTTACTATCAAGCCAGAGGTGGAGCCGGGACTGTGACCAAAAGAGGCGGAAAGAAGGGTTTAGTGCATTACGGAGGATTTGACTCTAATTGGTCGTGCACCTTGGCAATACAGCAAATATTTAAATTCTATCAACAATACAAAAAGTAGAGCCCGAAAGCAGGTGTAAGGATTCATATAAAGACACTATAAACAATAATACTGTTATATAGTGATGACAAACTGTCATGCCAGAGCGTATGGACGCCCAGCGTGTGGCACAATACAGGCGGCAATGGGGACAGTATAGAAGGAAGGCCCCAGTGATAGGGAGAGGGATCACCTCCTGGCGCTCATCTAATCCTGTGCCCTATTCTCCCTAATGTCCCTATACTGGTACTTCCCTCCCCCCTAAACCCCCTGACGTCATCACGTCCCTAGGGCCTTGCTGGTCCTGAACTTGCCCGGCTAGTGAGATGGCCGGTGAGGACATTAGTCTCACCACTGCAATAATACAACACAGGGGAAAGGGAGACTTACCAGATGAAATAGGAAAAACTCCTCCAATACAGCAAAACTCCAGAGCTACAATAGTCATGACACCTCAGCTTCAAAGACAGGCTCCTTCCAAAGTGGTCAGCATGAAGAGGGATTCTATAGCCAGCATGAGAAGGTAAGATGCCCTATGCTCCCTAACATCCCTTTGCGGGTCCTCCTTTCCCACCCCCCGGCACCATCATGTGCCTAGGCCCTTGCTGGCCCTGAATTTGCCCTGGCTAGTGTAAAGGCCAGTGAGCACACTAGTCTCACCCACCACTGCAATGGTAAAATACAAAGGATGGGGAGGCAAGCAGGAGAACACTCTAACTCCTCCAAGACAGCAAAACTCCAGAGCTGCAATAATCACGACTCCTCAGCTTCTTCCAGAGACGGGCTCCTTCCAGCACAGAGATTATTCTATAACCGGCTTCAGTTAATAAGACATGATGTAACTACTTATAGCAGAGGGGAGTGGGCACAAATATTATACCTGAGATTAAAGGGAACCTGTCACCCCCTTTAGGCATTCTAAACTGTGCCCACCAGCTGTAACATGATGTAATTTGGGCTCCTGTAACCCCTCTATATGCCCAGACGTCCTTCTGCATACCTCAGAAATACACTTTTTTTCTCTCCCGCGCTGTATGGTAATTACTCCTGAAAGGGTCTGGGAGGATCTGCTCTATGTGGTCCTTGCCACCCCCCTGCCTCAAATACCCGCCCCACCTGTGTATGGAGGTTAATTGACAGGCACTACTCTCGCACCTGCACGATGGGTCTTTTTTTTTTTTTTTTACTTTTAGGATTGCTACTTCCAATAGGTGGTGCTAGAGTTCCAGTCTACTTCCTCTCTGAAGAGATAATTTGTATATTTTATTTCCCAGAAGAGCATTGCAGACATTTTAAGTTTCCTCATTACTGGCATGTCACTCTCCACAAGGAGAAACCTTACCCCTTAGACACTACTTAGCCTTCCATACAGTCAAACCAGATCTCATACATTGCACTGACGAGGGGGAATACCCCAAAACAATGTGACTGCAAACTAAGATTCTGATCTGGTTAAATCCTAAATCGCATGGCAAGGGTTGTTTTTGACTTTTAGGATTGCTACTTCCAATAGATGGCGCTAGAGTTCAAGTTTACTTCCTCCCTAAAGAAACTATTTCCATATTTCCCAGAGGAGTACTGCAGGCATTTAAGTCTCCTCACTACTGGCATCTCACTCTCCACAAAGAGAAAAGCTTTCCCCTTGGACCCCACTTAGCCTCTAATACAGCCAGATCAAATCTCATACTTTGCACTGACGAGGATCAATACCCCAAAACACCATGTCTGCAGACTGGGATTCTGATCTGGTATAAATCCTAAGTCATATGACGAGGCTCATTAAAGGGTCGTTTTGGACTTTTAGGATTACTACTTCCAATAGGTGGCACTAGAGTTCAAGTCTACTTCCTCCCCGAAGCGACAATTTGCATATTTTATCTCCTACAGGAACATTGTGCCTTTTAAGACTCCTCATTACTGGCAGGCTGGAGTGTCACTCTCCACCTTTCCCTTTAGACTCCACTTAGCCTCTCTGAGGGTACCGTTACACGTCGCAACATTGCATGCAATTTCACTTGCAACTTACTGGTTGCAATGAAATCATGGACACATTGGTCCATTTTGTTGCCGTGTACAAATGGAACAATGTGTCCATGATTTCACTGCAACCAGCAAATTGCTAGTGAAATTGCATGCAATGTTGCAACGTGTAGCGGTACCCTGAGGGTACCTTTACACACGGCTACATTTGTAGCTTGTCACCAGGTAACTTACTGGTTGCTGTGAAATCATGGATACATGGTTCTGTCTTGTTGCTGTGTACAAATGGAATAATCTCTCCATGATTTCACTGCAACCAGTAAGTTACCTGGTGACAAGCTACAAATGTAGCCATGTGTAAAGGTACCCTTACAGCCAGATCAGATCTCTTACTTTGCACTGATGAAGTTCAACACACCCTGAAACATTGAGTCTGCAAATAGAGTTTCTGATCTGGTATAAATCCTAAATCATATGACTAGGCTCATTAAAGGGTCGTTTTTGACTCTTAGGATTGCTACTTCCAATAGGTGACACTAGAGTTCAAGTCTACTTCCTCCCTAAAAAACAATTTACATTTTTCTATATGAAAACCAAAATGCCACACTGATGGTAAAAATGGATGAAAACTGAATATATGGTCCATTTAAAAGAAAAAATAAATGCAGTGAATTTCAGGTGCAATAATTTAAAGGGAACCTGTCACCCCAAATCACCTTACTAACCTATTAATACCTGTCCCTGCAGCCTTACAATACTTTCTAACACATCCCTGTCTCCTCTTTTTGACTAATATGGAAGTACAATAAAGTCCTCCATGCGTTTCTGACTGGTAGGCGGGTCCCCTGTGCCGCTCTATTACGCCCTAATGGACGTCATTTCACCCTGAATTGCACAGGCACATTCTTGTGCCCACAACGTCACCGCTGCGACTCGGTCATGTGATGCCGAGATCGCGTCACTTCCGGTCGCACACAGGCAGACTTCAGCATGCAATCTGCGCATGCGCGAAGTCTGCCTGTGTGAGACCTGCGACCGGAAGTGACGTGATCCAGGCATCACATGACCGCGTCGCAGCGGTGACGTTGTGGGCGCAAGAATCTAATCGTGCCCGCGCTATGCAGGGTGGAATGACGCCCATTAGGGCGTAATAGAGCGGCACAGGGGACCTGCCTACCAGTCAGAAACGCCTGGAGGAACGCCCCGCTGACATAAATTTTGTAAGTTTGCTAACTACTTTATTGTACTTCCATATTAGTCAAAAAGAGGAGACAGGGATGTGTTAGAAAGTATTGTAAGGCTGCAGGGACAGGTATTAATAGGTTAGTAAGGTGATTTGGGGTGATAGGTTCCCTTTAAGATTGGATGAGATTGGGTCCAGGATATGATAGATGGATTGTCTGGAGCTTGGTGGCTCCTTGGTCAATTCTTTTAGCCCTGGGGTCCTGCAATCAAATTGCACCAGGGCAACATCTGCAAGGAGTTTGCGTGTTCTTCCCATGGACACTTGGGTTTCTTGAAGTCCCACCGCTTTCCTCCCAAACTCCAGTGACGTTGACCTTAGTGTTTGAGATAAGGAGATCTGATGGATGTGGGAATCCCTCGGGCAGGACAGATCAATGGATGATTATTTTTCATCGTCCCTTTTAGTCCTCTCTTTGCAGCGGGCACACAAGTATGTGAATCCCAGCTATGTGCTATCTACGTTCCAAGGATGTTTTCAGCCGCGGGTGGGGCTGTTTATGGAGCTGCTTTTTTGGACAACTTGTTCCCATCAGGGGTGGCTTAAAATAATACAATGAACTCAAAGTTCTGAGCTTTATTCCAAAACACTCGAGAGCTCGCTCGCATGTCACGCCGTCCCCTCTCGCACCCAGTTATGTGTTACGCGGATGGAAAACTCTTTAGAAGTTTTTCCCGTTAACAATGTCACGATTTTATATGTTGAAAATTTTTTGACCTGAACATTCTGCCAAAATTCAACTGTGTTTATTCCATTGCCCCTTCCAGGACTTCAAAGCCGAAAATGTGGAACAGTTGTATAGTGCCTGCTCAAACGACTCTGCTACAGCGGGGTCCGCGGACGATTAACACTTGCTTGCCTGAGATATTCAATAATACACAGAAAGTTACAATTTTAGCCTCGAGACAAAAGCTTAAGGGGTTAGGCTATGTGTCTTTTTGCTGAGCTTTTAGGGCAAGAGCTTAGCGCAAACTTAGTTTTTGAGGAGTTTTGAGATTCTGAGTTAGTGGTGCAGGAAGCGGATCCAGAAAATAATGAGCATCTATTATTGCCCTGTTTTTCTGCTGAGCCCTCGACACCACTAACATCCAATGACTTACCCTCCCTGTGATTCCACGGTGACCCCCAGTGATGTCCTCATCCCGGGCAGCAGTAGGACCTGTGGGTGAGTTGTCTGTTCGGTGCTTCTAGGACCTGCGCATGGTACTCAGTCACATGGTACAGTGCAAAGTCCTTGAAGTGTAGCGCCCCGCTAGTCAGCGCGCTACAAAAGGGTACTGCACCCCTAATAGAAGGTGCAGTATGCTTTGTCCTGGTAGGGGGTAGTAGAAGCCTGAAGCTCCAGCACCACACACATACACCTAGTGATAGGGGACCAATCAGACAACCCTTTACCAGGGTAACTGGTCCTGGTGGGAGGAGAGCTAGGTTATATAGTGAGTGGGGAAAGCAGGGAAAGTGAGAAGTAGAAAAGGAACGGTGAGGAGAACAGTGGAAGTGAAAGAGTGTAAAAGAGGAGACGTAACAGGGAGGGCACCTCAACCTGGTGACCCAGACAGAGAGGGGCAAAGAAGAGGGCGACCAAACGCTCTGGCCCAGTACAAGGCGGGGTACCGGCTTCAACATAGATCAGAGGTCCATCCCTGAACCGCAAATTACCGGTATGTTCAATGTCTTCATGGGTACATGATCCAACCACCCAAATCAAGCACCGCCTCCACCAGAAGCACTAGGCTGGGTTGGGTTCCCTTTGGAGAGAAAAAGGGCTCCCGTATCACCCTACGGGCCTGCTTCAAGAAGCGGGATTCGTGCAGGGCAGCGCAAGGAGGAAGGAGTGCGCAGAGGTAGGACAGAGCGAGTATAGAGAAGGAACATCACCAGAGCTTCAGAGGGACACTGCCTACTGCCAGGACCACCCGGTCCACTACTCTAGCTGAAACAACTGCATACCCTGTAAGACTGCAGATTACTGGAGTAAAGTACCCTGCAGAGTGAGCAATGTGTCTGTGTTTCTTGCTGGTGAACTAAAATTTACCTGTCCTCATAGCGAAGACTACACTGCCCATTCCTACTGCGCTACCCTATGCCATCAACGAACCCATACAGCCTCGGGGGCCCCGCTCTTCCTGTAGAGAGCCGTAACATCTTGCTGCCACCCATCACCCCGGAGGTCCCAGCAACGCCGGTGCCATCACTAGACCTACAGGTGGCATCACGAACTTCATAATCTTTATTATTTTATTTTATTTTTTTCCTTTTTATTGTCACCGCAAGGGCACAGGCTCAGGAACTGACCACCCGTGACATCCCTGCACCCGACCGCCCGAGACCTGAGTACCCCAGACCCTTGTGGGCCAGACAGAAGCACCGATCAAACAACTCACCCACTAATCCTACTGCTGCCCAGGATGAAGACATCACTGGGAATCACTGTGGAATCACAGGGAGGGTAGGAAAGTTTCTGTCTGTCTGTGTCTGTCTGTGTCTGTC
The DNA here is from genome assembly GCA_033576535.1 of Allobates femoralis. Lineage (NCBI taxonomy): Eukaryota > Metazoa > Chordata > Amphibia > Anura > Aromobatidae > Allobates > Allobates femoralis. Next base: position 84,436,183 of record JARQOC010000009.1, read on the forward strand.
TGTGTCTGTCTGTGTCTGTTTGTGCATCTGTCTGTGCGTCTGTCTGTCTGTGCATCTGTCTGTCTGTGCGTCTGTCTGCCTGTGCGTCTGTCTGTGCGTCTGTCTGCCTGTGCGTCTGTCTATGCATCTGTCTGTGTGGTTGTCTGTGTCTGTCTGTACGTATGTCTGTCTGTGCGTCTATGCATCTGTCTGTGTCTGTCTGTCTGTGTGTCTGTCTGTTGTGATACCCCAGGGGTTAATGTGCCACAGTAACATCAAGGGTTAACTCCCCACACAACACTGGACACTGCACTAGCACTTCTAGGCCAGATGGGGGAGCTAAAGCAGCTCCCTGATATATTCTGGTCTGAGGAGGAAGTAGTTAGTTGATAGTTGACAGTTCAGTTGAGTGCAGGGAGCACTAGGAGGAGGACCTGTAAATGGGAGCAGTGCTGAGCTCCTGACAGGGACCACTGAATACTTTCAGACCTGAAGCCAGGGTGTAAGGTTTTCAGTCTTTTTTGCTATATCTGTTGTTATGTTTGCATTTAGTGTATTTTGTCGGCCATCTTGTTTCCTGTCATGTGTAATGACTTTTGCCCTCAACCAATATGGAGTTCTCAGCTTGTCGTCGGCCATCTTGTTTCCTGTCCTGTGCATTGACTCTTGCCCTCAAACAATATGGAGTGCTCAGCTTTGATGTCCCTGCCCTGTTTCTTGCCAATTGCCCTTTTAAACTACTTCAGCTGGTTAACCTGTGCTCCAGAATCAGGCCTGCAATCTGTCTGTGACTTGCTCTCTGAAGCCTGGATTCATTCTGCCTGGAATCATTTATGAACACAGAATCCTGGGTGCCAGCAATATCTGACAGGGAAGTAATGAACTCTGAATGCTTTCCCTGAGACTTGTACTATGCTTTAATACTCTGATGTCCTGGGTTGTTTTGCCTTGCACTCTGCAACTTACATTTATGTTATCCTGTTGATGCACTAACTTGTATGAAGCAATACAAGAGCTGCTTAAGAAGCGTATGTCTCATGTGTCTCATTATACCCATGCATTAGACTCTATATAGACTGTATCATATATGACAGATTCTGGAGCCATAATAGAGTCTGCTGGGTCTAGGACAGTGCTGCATCTGCTGCCACCTGTATAGAGATTTCTGGATCTTTTGCCATTGGAGAGCTGCTGCAGACCGTGGATCTGAGATATCGATATATGTGATGATAGTGGTTGTGGCTTCTCACAACCTTTCCAGGTGAGCACATTCCTTCTTTTAAGTCAGGAGTGTTACCACAGGTAAACACTATTGTGCTCCTTTTCTTCCTTTCCAGCCTCTCTGCCGTGCAGCTTCTGGGAATATGGAGGACCCCGTTAAACATCTGTGCGACGTGACGGATTCAATCCTTGCTGACCTACAGGCATTGAAGACCAGCTTTGCAAGCCTGCGGGATCGCGGTGATCATAATCTGCAGGTGTTCGGACAAACCACGCAGGACTTACGAACCCGGATTGAGGTTCTGGAGGGACGCGTCCACATCCCAACTTCAACCCCGGTTATTGGAATCCCCAAGCTACCACCATTCCGTTTTGGCGGTGAACGGGAAAAATTCAGGGGATTCATTAATCAATGCAAACTGTTTTTTGCGGCTCATGCGCCACAGTTCCTTACTGAGCGATCTAAAGTATTGACAATAATTATGCTGCTCTCCAACAAAGCTCTCACATGGGCAAACCCCCTAATTGAGACTGACGATGACTGTCTAAATAATCTTGATGCTTTCATTTCAGCTATGGGGCAGGTATTCGATGATCCAAACCGCGGTGCTACAGCGGAATCAGCCATGTTAACTTTAAGCCAAGGTAAGCGCTCGGTAGCGGAGTATGCTTTGGATTTCCGGAGATGGGCTCTCGACACCACTTGGGATAGCTCTGCTAAGAAGTCGGTTTTCCGGAAAGGATTATCCTCTGTGATTAAGGACGAACTCGCTCGTGCCGACCCACCTACAGCATTAGGAGATTTTATCAACTACTGTATTTGGATCGATGCTCGGCTTACTGAACGCAGACAGGAGAGATGGTCGGAGATAAAGCGCACTAATCATTTATTTCCTCCCTCTCCAGCTAAGGAGTCCTTGAGCAGGATTATACGAGAACCTGAACCTGAGCCTATGCAGGTGGACTCTTTACAGAGACGGGTCAGTGATGCACGTAAGGAACATCGAGTAAAGGAAAATCTGTGTTTCTATTGCGGTAAGTCAGGACATTTCATTATAAACTGCCCTAGTCGTTCTCGTAAGACAACTGCAGCCATCATACACTGCGAGTGCTGTGAGAGGGGTTCTGTCAGGTCCGAACCACAGATCCCAGAGAGAGTAGAGGATACAGACATTGATTACTCAGACTTGAACTCTGTTATCTCTGAGCCGGATGCACGTGTTACTGCAGCAGTTTTTCAGGTTTTTTCAGCGGTTTCCCAGCTGAGTTGTAAGAACAACAATTCTCATTGCTTTATTCCCTCAAGCTCAGGGTTCACTCTGTCTGGGTATCTACCTCCGCTATGATTGATTCAGGGGCAAGCGGCAATTTTATGGACATCTCCTTCGCTGAGAAACTTGGAGTACGTTCAGTAAAGAAGGCTACTCCTGTACAGATGGAGACCGTAGATGGCTCACTGTTAAACTCTGGACCAGTGGATCAGGAGACGGAGCCCTTAAAGGTCCTCATGGGTAATGACCATCAAGAGAGTCTGTCATTTATGCTCATCTCTTCTCCTCATTTCCCTATTATTCTAGGACTGCCGTGGCTGCAGGCTCAGAATCCTACGATTAACTGGGAAACTAAAAGAACTGCACTTTCCAGAGAAACAGATAAGTCCAGAAGCTTCAGTCTGCTCCATTCCTAAAGGACCAACATCAGTCTCTGAGCTACCAGCCATATACCGTGAGTATGCTGACGTGTGTGACAAAAGGAACGCAGACCTGCTACCCCCTCGCCGTCCATATGACTGTCCAATAGACCTGTTACCAGGTGCGGGAATACCTTTTGGCAAGATTTACTCTTTGGCAGGGCCTGAGCTAAAGGCTCTCAAAGACTATATAGACGAACATCTAGCCAAGGGCTTCATACGCCCCTCTTCATCTCCTGCTGGTGCACCAATCTTCTTTGTGAAGAAGAAAGATGGATCTCTTAGGCCCTGTATAGACTATCGGGAGCTCAATAAAATCACGATCAGAAACCGTTACCCACTACCGTTGATCCCTGAATTATTGGAGAGAGTACGGCATGCAAAACTCTTTACAAAGTTGGATCTCCGTGGGGCCTATAACTTGGTCCGCATTAGACCTGGGGATGAATGGAAGACAGCTTTCAGGTCACGCTACGGACACTTTGAATATCTAGTAATGCCGTTCGGTTTATGTAATGCTCCAGCAACTTTCCAACATTTGGTGAATGACATTTTTAGGGACCTCCTGGATTACATTCATTGTCATTTATTTGGATGATATTTTGATTTTTTCTAATTCCACAGAGGAGCATCACAGACATGTGAAGATGGTCTTAGAACGCCTTCGACAACACCATCTGTATATCAAACTGGAGAAGTGCGAATTCCATCGAACGGAGATCCAATTTCTGGGGTATGTAATGTCATCACGAGGAATTAGTATGGATGAGGTAAGATCCAAGCCATTACAGCCTGGCCGGTCCCCAAGAATGTGAAGGAGGTCCAGCGCTTTATAGGGTTTGCTAATTTCTACAGGCGTTTTATCAGGAACTTTTCTGAGGTTGTGTCTCCCATTACACGGCTTACCCGCAAGAACTCTGCTTTTACCTGGACCCCCCAGGCTCAAGAAGCATTTTTCCCGTTTGAAAGAGAAATTCACCACGGCACCTATTCTGGTGCATCCTAACCCTGAACTGGCCTTCATAATAGAGGTGGATGCCTCAGACAGTGCCATCGGAGCTATCCTATCCCAGAGGACAGGTGAGAAAGAAGTCTTACATCCCTGTGCTTTCTTTTCCCGGCGGTTGTCTCCTGCAGAACGGAACTATGATGTGGGTAATAGAGAATTGTTGGCCATCATCGCAGCCTTCAAGGAATGGAGACACCACCTTCAGGGAGCTGCGCAGCAGATAATCGTGTTGACTGACCACCGCAATCTTGAGTTTATCAGATCGGCTAAGTGCTTGACTCCTCGCCAGGCTCGTTGGAGTCTTTTCTTAAACCAATTCAGTTTTGTTATCTCCTATAGGCCAGGATCGCGTAATGGAAAGGCCGATGCGTTGTCTAGACTCTACTCAACTGAGACAATTCCACTCATGTCTCGTAAGACTGTTATCTCTGATTCCAGGTTCCTGGGAGTGCTTCATAATCAAGACTTGCTTAACGACATCAAGGAAGCATACCATACGGATCCCTGGCTGGCACAACCGTCTTGTGAAGTAAGTCTTGTATATAAGAACGGTGTGTGGATTCAGGGGCAACGCCTGTATATTCCTGAAGCAGTCAGGGTGAGAGTACTGCAACTCGTCCACGATTCTAAGATAGCGGGGCATAGAGGAGTTCTGAAGACTCAAGAATTCCTGTCTCGCTTCTTTTGGTGGCCCACATACAGAAGAGATGTTCTAGGTTACGTCACTTCTTGCGAAGTCTGTGCCAGATGCAAGACTCCACGATCTTCGCCTACGGGTCTATTACAACCCCTACCCGTTCCATCCCGTCCATGGGGATCCATATCTATGGACTTCATTGTGGAGTTGCCAACCTCTCAAGGAAAGAACACAGTTCTGGTAGTGGTGCAGGAAGTCGGATGAAACAAATGAGCCTATTATTCCGTGTGTTTTCTACCACTCGAAAACCACAACATCAGACTTACATCATTCCAAAGTGTGTCTTCCCTGCATGCGTAACCGTGGTGAGGTTGTTCGGTGTTCTGATGCGGGTTGCAATGTACAGTTCAAAGTTTGAAGTTTGCGGTGTCAGCGCGTGGTACTGCACCCTAATAAAGTAGCTTCTTTGCCTTATCATGAAGCCTGAAGCTCAGCACAAAAAACCGTGAAGGGGACCAATCAGACCCTATAACAGTAACTGTCCGGGTGTTTTATACATGGACAACGGGAAAGAATGGAACGGTGAGGAGAACATGGCAGTGAATGATTAAAAGAAACTACAGAGGCACCTCCACCCAACAGGAGGGGCAAAAAGATGCCAATTTGGTCCAGTACAACATACCTTCCTCGAAATTGCATCAGATTCCACCTCTACCGCTTAGCCGACAGATTCACTGTCTTACAAAGGACACTCGATCCAAACCAAATCTGAACAGCTCCGGACAGTATAAAGCGCTAGGCAGGATGGTTTCCTGAAAACCTTGCACCAACCTTCAAGTAGCGGATTTGGTCAGGTGTCACTGAAGAGCTAAATTGAGAGGTAGACAGATGCCAGTATAGGAGTCATAAGAGTTGGGGACCTGCCTATGATAAATACACCGGTCACACTCTTGCCTGCACCTTGTAACTGCAGATTACTGGAGTAATACCCCAGTGTTGCCAACGTTTCTTGTTTCTAAGGCTGGGACTAAACTTTACCTGGTCTCATCGACTCCTGCCCCATCCTCTGCCTACCTATACCATCAGAATCGCCTCGGGGAGATTTCTGTAGAAAGCCGATCTTGGACTCTCAGGTGCGTAGAACGGGGTGCCAATCCTGCTAAAGTGGCAAGGAATTTCATAATCTTATTAGTTAAGACACGCAGGGCAGGCCGGCCTCCACTCCAGTACTCCCTCACCCGCGCCAGTACCTGAGTACCCCGACCCTTGGGGCCACAGAGGATCTCGTCCTATGGGGGATAAAAATCTGAAGTTTCACTGTGGAATCACAGGTTAGTTGGAATAGTTTTGTCGTCTTGTTTCCTGTCATGTGTGACTTTTGCTGCATCTTATGTGATCTAGTTGTCGTCGGCTCGTTGTTCTGTCCTGTCTGTCTTGCGTCTGCTAGTCTGTGACGTCTGTCTTCTGTGGTCGTCCCTGGCGCTGTTTCTGCCATTGCCATCTGTTAAGCACTTCAGTGTGTTTCTGTGTCTGTCTGCGTATGTCTGTGACTTGCTCTATGAATCTGTCTTGTGTCTGTCATTTGTGATACCCAGTAATCTGGTGCCACAGTATCTCCCAGGGAGTTGAACTCCCCAATCTTCACTGGACATTTGACTATGCTTCTAGCCGATGTGGGTGGCTAAAGCACTCCTGAATTAATTTCTGGTACTGATGAGAATAGTTATTGTATTGACAGTCATGACAGAGCACTAAGAAGGACTGTAAATGGGAGCATTATCCTGCAAGGACACTGAATACTTATCATATAACACAGGGTCTGCATGCAAAAAATATAATGGCGGTCTGATTAGGAGCGCTCTAAGGATCAAGCCGACATATAAGATGTTTTAATAAATGGCAAACCTTTTATTAATTTCTTGCTCCCCTCACAGCTCCACTACGCGTTTCAACTGTATAGAACAGTCTTCACAGGTGGTGTCATGTGAAAGTTATGGACGTAGTGGAGCTGTGAGGGGAGCTAAGAAATTAATAAAAGGTTTGCCATTTATTAAAGCATCTTATATGTCGGCTTGATCCTTAGAGCGCTCCTAATCAGACCGCCATTACTATTTTTTGCATGAAAACTACTCCCTTTGTGAGGGACTGGCAGCTGGAGCAGTTCAGGAACAGCACAAACGATCTGCCTTGAGGACCTGGCGTTTCCCTGGTAATCCACAACAAAGAGCGGTGACACAAATTCGGTTTCGGTCAGTGACCGGATAGGTCCTGTTCCGAGGACCAGGAGAGAGGAGAGCGGAAAGGCAGCGCACATACCGCCGGTGGCAGAGGCTGGTAAACCGGATTGTGCAGGACTTGCACAATCCGATAAGGTGAGTGGCCACCTACCCACGCCACGTAGACGATTTTTAATAAGGGGATCCTACACATTTGCGCCCCTTTTCCTTTTTGTTTTGCATGAAGCCAGGGTCTGAGGAGAGGAGCTTTAGAAACAGAGGAACATATCTGGGAGACTGAGTTACCCATAACTCGCCCCAGAGGAGCGCAGAGACCGGATACCAGATCTGAATCTGTGACTGAAACACGCAGCACAGAAAACATGGGATAGTGGAGGTTGTAGATCTACACTGTACCTCAGCGAAGCAGCACCGGCGGGGTCAGAAGCACAGAGAAAAGACTCAAGTTGCCTAGCAAAGGGGGTACCTGTGAGGAGAATCAGGGCCAGCAGCCTACTAAAGCGCAGCAGGACCACACACACAGCGCAGCAGTGGGAAGCTGAGGACCCGGACAGGGTGGGAGCAACCCGGCCCCAGTACAGACTCCATGGACAGTACTCTGCTACCAAAAATCTGCAGTAAAACCTTGGAAAACTTCAAAACAGTGAGTGTGTGTGATCCTTGTGCTCAAACCCTGCGTGCCCTCACAAACTCCCATCATGCTACTACTACCCCTATCCTGCAACATCCATAGCACCATCTATAGACTATTGCTATCACTGCCCCGGGGAACCCAGCTCTACCTGCGGAGAGCCGTTACATCCCAGCTGCAAACATCATCCCGAGGTTCTGCAGCAGCGGTGGTCACCCTGACCACAACCCGTGGGTGGCGTCATGACAAACTCCCCTGTAAATATTCCCCCATTTACTTGCGGAACCCGGGACACGGTCCGGACCAAGACCGCCGTGATATCCCCAGCAGTACCCCGGTCCGGTACCGAGTACCCCGTTTCAGTGAGCTCCACACTGTATCTCCTGAAAATGGAGCAAAAAAGCAACACAAAAAGAGGATGAGTTTTTGGTGCAGAAATTTCATCGAAAACAGATCAATAAAAAATGGAAGCATAAATGCTCGTCTGAACATAGCCTTAGGGCATGTTCACAGTTGTTCTTTGTTTTCAGACTTTTTTGAGCAAAGATTTATTTCTATGGATAATTAACTTTTCTTTCCTGTGATTTTTTTTTTATTGTTAAAGTTGTATTCAAGCAGCAGTCCAGAGAACAGGTTTCCAAGAGAGCTCAAGTATTCAGGGAGTAGACAGAGATGTTGTCATGCAACATTTCATGGTCAGATTCCAGGAGAGCTCATAGTATTCAGGGAGTAGACAGAGATGTAGCCATGAAACAGTCCAGAGTCAGTTTCCAGAGAGCTCGTGTATTCGGGAGTGGATAGAGATGTTACAATGCAACAGTTCAGGATCACATTCCAGTGAAGCTCATAGTATTAGGAATTGAAGAGATGTAGCATGCAACAGTCCAGGACAGTTTCTAGCAGGAACTCATAGTATTCAGAATGACAGAGATGTATCTGCGACATCAGGTTAGTTCCAGGGAGCATTGAAGAGGATTCAGGGATGCAACTAGCTTCAGGTCATGGTTCAGATACCAGGAGATGACATCAAGTACAGGAGCAGACAAAGGAATCAGCAACAGTCATGCAACACACAGCACTTATCGGTCAATTCACCAACTGTGGTCAGTGAAATCATGGACAATGCTCATTTTGACTGTTACAATGGAGCAATGTACCAGATTTAAATGAACAGCAAGTTGGTCTGAAGCTGACAGATAATTGGGTGTAAAGTAGGCCTTCAGGGGTGAGATAACAAAGATCAGAACAAGACAGACTCAGGCCTAACAGCACTTTAAATGGAATGTATGACTGGCAGGATTCTGAGAAAGGCTGCTCAGTAAAGCAGCAAAGCAATCACAGTGAAGATGAACACCTGAGCAACCCAACACCTCCAGAACCAGTATGAAAGTCTGTGCTGTCAATCAACTACTGACAGCTCAGCACACCAGATACCAAAAACAGCAATAACTCTTATTGCGTCTGAGACGCACTGCATGGTGGAATTGTGACATTAAGGCTATGCTGCACATTGGTTCTTTTGTTGCTTTTTTCTGCAGGGAAAACCTGCTCTTGGCAGTAAAAAAAGCTACTTAGGAAAAAAATATTTTTTGGTGCTGATTACATGCGTCATTTGTCCTATAGTATATGTTTAATAAAGTTAGTTTTATTCTGCCAAAACGCAGAAAAAAATTCATTGTTGCAGCATTTTTGGATTTTCTTATTGCTTTCAAGAATTGACATGTTGCAATTTTTCAGTTCGGTCAGGGAAAAAAACAATAAAAAGGCCTGCAGCAAATAAACTTGCAAAAATAAAATGTGTACACCTAGCCTAATAGAAGTAAAAAGGCTTAGCTGCAATACCATAGACAACCAGTAGACAACTTTGGCGCTGTTTGTGGATTGGTTATTCCTTTTGTAGATTATTTGCAATGATTAGAATACAAGAGAAATTATTCAACATAATGCTTTTAGAAATAACCAAGAAGAAAAAAAATCTATTGCCAACACTGATATAAGTCATTGTCCCTTAAAGTGGGACAGTGCTCCACCTCTGTCTTATTACTATATCTTACACAGTGATGCTTCATGGAAAGGGGAAAAAAACAAATGCACATGTCACACTGACTGGGCCACCACACATGTTCCCATTTCCTATTGTAGTATGGCTGTCCTAGGTCCTCCTCCCGACAAGTCTACTCATACTCCCTGGGGCTCACGTCCGGAGAGTCTGATGGGTTGGGTCGAGTGTAACGTGCTGGCAGCTTCCAAGTCCCAGTGGGCGACGAGCATAACACAAGTGACCTAGAGCTACAGCCAATCATAGTGGGTTGAAAACAGTATGATGACTGCGCAAAGATGCGCCATATCAGTAGTCGACACTGTAGGTCGGGATTTGCTCCGGGCCGACCAATCAAGGTGGCCGAACACATCAGACTGACCTGCTACTACAGTGCTACAGTACTAGGAGAGAGAAAGCCCGTAGCACAGCTTCATGCAACAGCGTGGACTCACAAGTGAAAGTGCAGAAAGGAGGCCTCCAACACCCCTGGCTTAGGTGGATCTCTCCTGATTGCTTCCAGGCTGTCCGAGTCTACAGTAACATCTAAACCCGTGCCCCGGACTGTACCTGTGACGGACAAGTAAAAGTAAAGGAAATGTTCATTGCTATGGACTTCAGTTATTTGCGCACCTTCCATCCCGCACCCTACAGCTTTACTACTTCCACTGCCCCAGGGATCAGCTCCGCCCATGGGGAACCGCTCCATCACAGCTGCCCTCCATCATCCCCGGAGGTTCTGCAACAGCGGTGATCACCATGGGTAGCCAGTGCCACACACCACGTCACGAATAACTCCCTCATCCATCACCCCTTTCCCTACCAAGCCAGGACCCCCTTTACAGCTGCCCCCAGGGCCATAAAACCGGGTCTTGACCCCTTTCACTCCCCAGAACAGTATGATGGCCCGGTTTCGAGTATCCCATACCCTGGGGCCGGTCAATTGCTGCGGCAGTCAATCAGTGGCAACCATAGATGACTGCTGCAGCCAATCAGTGGAGACACATACAAGACTGTTGAGGCAAATCAGTGTGACATATAGGTGACTGCTGTGGCCAATCAGTGGTGACACATAGGTGACTGCTGCGGCCAGTCAGTGGTGAGACATAGGTGACTGCTACGGTCAATCAGTGGCAACCCACATAGATGACTGCTGCAGCCAATCAGTGGAGACACATACGAGACTGTTGAGGCAAATCAGTGGTGACATATAGGTGACTGCTGCTTCCAATCTGTGGTGACACATAAGTAATTGGTGCAGCCTGTGAGGGGCTGTGGGAAGAGATCACCAGTTGGGACTATAGTACAGGTCAGGTTGCGATGTTGACCTGAGATGTGACCGGTGCTACTCAGCTCAATGAGGGACATCAATTTGTGACATTTGAAGCTTTGTCCTCTAATCTTGATGCTTTTAGGAAATCATGTAAGGTGTAGAAGGGGATTTGATCTCCCATACATAAACACATAAACACAGTTGCGGTGTGATGCCAGGTGTCAGGTCTTGATTTGAACCCTTGAATCTGGGCTCTGTAGTCGGCTTCTCTATCTGCCGAGCCACAGCAGATACACCTTCCCTTCTGGTATTTAGTTTCTTCCTTATCCTTGCTTTAGTACTATTAGGGTAACAGGTGTATTTATTTACTCATTTGTCTGCCTAGTCACCTTTTGGGTTTGGCTATATATACCTTCCCCCTGCTGGTATTTCTTGCTGGTGATATTTTCCTTTTGGTGTCCAGCCATACTGCCATTTATTCATGCCAGTCAATGGAAGACCAAAAACAGCAAGGTCCAAGGCACCGAAATGCCTTCTCTTTAATAGATAAACTTTATTGGTCCCAGCATACAACTGACAAAGTGAAAGAAGCAAAATTTTGGTGATGCACACTTTTCAATGGCTTGAACAAGGTCCTGTGTTGGTTGAAACGTTGCTTGTCCTACTATTTTCTGTTGTATGCTGGGACCAATAAAGTTTATCTATTAAAGAGAAGGTGTTTCAGTGCCTTGGACCTTGTTGTTTTTGGACTATTTTTGCAACCGAATTAAGGTTTGTAGCAAGTAGCACGAGGGGAGTGGTGCATGGAATATCGCTATATATAAGTCAGTGGAAGAGCAGCTAGAGTTCATCTCTCTGCTGTTTAAGTACTCTGCACCTGTGGCGCCCCTGCGACCAGGAAGCCACAAGAGAGAAGTGCAGCCAGGTAAGCAAGTTTGAAAACACACCCACACCGCACTAACACCGACCCTACGTCTAGGACTCTAGGTTGGGTAAGGGGTGGCAGGGTGTAGCACAGTGGGTGGAACGTAAGCAGGACACTGACAAAGTGGGAGGAGTGACCTAAACAAAACCCAGGAACACACAGGGGGAGTTAGTGAATCAAAAGAGGTGAAAGAACAGAACAGCAGAGGAGAAACAGAAAGAGACTTCCCAGACAGTTTCGGGCTCCCTGGAGGTGCAGAATCCTTTTGAGGCACAGACCCTTGGAGAGAAAGCTCGCTCCACAGCCTGGAAGCGAAGGGAAGAGAAAGACTGAAAGAGACCCCACAGCTAAGGACGGTGGGAGGACAGGGGTCCGGCAACCTGTGAGATCCGTGCTGCACGGAGGAACCCTTAGCACAGTGACTGAAAGAAGGAGCCTGGTGTGCCCAAAGACAGCAACCTGGGACACTGGAGGGCTAGGCCAACACCAGAGAACCGGCTCTGATGAAGTGACCGGGAATTCTATACCCTAATCATGAGACACACCGGTGGAGGGCAGTGACTTTATGTGCTGCAGCCTAACTTACCACTACGGCAGAGGAACACAGTTGTCACAATAGGACTGGTGACCCTGACTTTAAGGGAAAATCTTCACCTGTGAGTCCAAGACAGCCAAACCAAACGCGTGAGTGAGGTACTACGTGAAAGTTGAGAGAAGGGCCTGAAAGGATTTTGGGGGAGCAACACAGAAAAGCTACCTGAGCTGCACAGTTTGAGTAACCCGGAGCAGTGCTGAAGTGTAAAGTGTTAACTGGAAAGAACTGTAAACTGTACCGAAAGAACTGTGACCCGTTGTAACTGCTACTTGAGACCGAGTAAAGTACCCTGCGAGCTCATCCATGTGTGGAAATTGGATTACTTTCACTCCTGCTTGAAACTGCTTTGTTTTCAGCACTGAGACACCCAACACTGTGGAGAGCTGCAGCAGCAAATGTTGCAATTGAATCCCACCTGAGGAGCTACAGATGGTCAACCCTGCACACTGGCTGGAGGAGCAGCAGCAAAGTAAGTGACTTGCACCCAGGGTGGACTGGCCCAGGTGGCTGGGGGCAAGTGCCCCCCAGGCTGGTTGTTTTGCCCTAAGATAGGGCCGCCCCTTTAATCACATGGGCCGGCGGCCGTTGTTGCTTTGCGGCCGGATCTGGTAGCGCCCCCTGCTCCCGCTCCTCAGGGCTGATGGAGCAGTCTGTCACCCAGGACAAGCTCCACCAGCCAGCCCCTGCTTGTACCCAGTACTGCCCCTCACTACATTCATCCATCCCAACTACTCCTGCCCTGGGGACCGTCAGTCCTACCCGAGGAGGGCTTACAATCCACGCAGCCCCAAGTCACAGTCCCCAGCAGGAATACGGCAGCGGTGGTTCTACTAACCACATACCCCGGGTGGCGTCACGACAGATAATCCCCTGTAAATACCCCCTTTTTGGACTGATCCCAGGCCACAGGACCGGGTCACGACTACCGTGATATCCCCGAGAGACCGCCACCGGCCCGATTCTTGAGTTCTCCATAGCCTGGGGGTGCATCACACCTATCTTCTGTTTGTTATTAGGAAGTAGGTGCCACATTCTTTAACAGTATATACCTTATCTTGTAATTTGTATTTTATTATTTGCTTTACTCACTCTGGTATCACCTTCTGTCTCAGCACTCCTTCCCTTTCTTAGGTAAATTGCTCTCTGTTTTGTCCTCCGGTTCTTTGGGAGAAATGTGAAGCACACAATGATAGAATTGGCCAAAACTGCCATAGTTTAATCTGTGGTCAGGGCTATCCCAAATCACAGAGGAACCTCTAGCGATTGCGGGAATAGGATCTCCAGGCGCTACAGGAACCGGTAGGGTCAGTTGTAGTTTTTAGTGTGATGCCTATTTCGTATGTGAGTTGCTATGCAATCAATACCAGGTAATCAAAAGAAGAGCTGCGGATACCATCAGCTAAGAGGTGATTCTCAGAGCTTCCATCCAGTGTCCACAGATTAGTGACGTGGCCAATGAACCAGGTCCCTGAAATAGACTTGCACCAACTCTATTACCAAGTTATTTCAAGTCTTGTAGCAGCTGAGGACACCATGATCCTTCAAACTGTGTCACCACTCTCATTTACACAATCCTATGACCAATAGGCACCTGTATCCTTTGCAAAAACAGGAGATCTCTAGCTGTCACGCACTAATTTGCGCTGACTATCTGCAGTCTATGTGGGATGCTGCTGTGATCAAATGTGTGTGAATTTCTTCTGGAACTACATGAGTTATGTCAGTTCTGCTGTGTGCTGTACTAGATGTCCAGGTGCTGGTTGAAGTGAAACCTAAGTCTGAGTCATCTGGAATCTCCTCCCCTAGCCTTTAAATAGCTTCTCCCTCCACCAGATGCGTCACTGTTAAGCCCCAGGCGACGGGGCAGGGGATGTTTGGCGGCAACTGGTGGGTGCACGCACGTTTTTGGTGCCCAGCCAGCGTCTCCGTCCCCCGTTTACAGGGGGCGACACCTCCAGCCCCGCGCCGGTGAGCTGTCAGGCGACATCGCCGCCGGGGTGTCTGGAAACCCCAGCGGTGATGCAGGACAATGGGAGCCTAGGGCTCCCATCGCCTGACAGGTCGCCGGCGCCCGGTTACATGGGGCGATGTGTGCACAACGCCCCAGATCGGTCGCCTGGTTTCAGAGCACTGCTGAAACCAGGCGACCGCCCAGCACCGACGACATCGCCCCTTTACATGAGGCGACGTAGGGGCAATGTCACCGCTGATAGGCCACGCCCCCACGTCGCCTCTGTAATGGGCAGCGATGTCGCCCCGTGTGACGGGGCTTTAGATTGCAATATATGAATAATAATAAAACATAACTATAGTATACAATGAGAATAAAAACACTGCAAAATATATACGACTAAGCACTCGATACCTATATTCACATTTTACAGCAAATTTCATTGCAGACTGCAATCGACATGGTTTTTGGAGGCACCATGAGACACATTGACCCAAAACCAAAGGGAATCCTGCCGATCAAGCTGATACAGTGGTGTAATGTGAAGCACATGGGCCCCCAATGCAAAAGGTCCAATGGGGCCCCCAATTATTGCAAATCTTTAATAGGATTAGTCTTTTTCTATAGGCCAAAGAGACATTTGGGGCCCCCTAGGCTCCAGGGCCCGGGTGTGATTGCAACCCCTGCACATATTGTAGTTTTGGCCCTGCTGAAGGATATATGTACGGTAACCATCACAGGTATAAAATGTATCTAAAGAGACTGTAACATGATTAGCATATGCATAATGAACACACGTAGTTACAAGTCCAACTCCCGGGGCGTATCCCACACCCTCGTTACAATCCTGTGCTATTCATAGCAATGTTCACAATATGGTTTAGTCACAGTGCCAGGCACACTGCCCTAGATACGGTGCCAGTCTCGTGGCCCATAAAAGAGTCAGACACGTTCCTCAATAAATACTCTACTTGTACTTGTGCCAGTAACACTTACACATTTAACTATCACCGTGATCAATCCTGGCCATACATGCAATAAAATTGCATCTGACTATTGGTCCACAGACCAACTATGGCCTTGGGCTTTCAGGCATTGCAGCTGCCTCTGCCTGCACTTTGTCACAGATTGCATCTTAGAAACCCATTCTCTAACACACAGGTCATGGTGGTCATCACTATTATTCATGCACAGGTACAGCCCACTACTACTGGTTCCTCCAAGGCAGCCCAGACAGGCATCACTATTATTCATGCACAGGTACAGCCCACTACTGGTTCCTCCAAGGCAGCCCAGACAGGCATCACTATTCTGTATGCACAGGCCCAGCCCCCTGCCAGTTCCTCCAAGGCAGCCCAGACAGCCATCACTATTCCTCATGCACAGGTCCAGCCCCTTACCAGCTCCTCAAAGGCAGTCCAGACAGGCTCCACCTAAGTCACAGTCTAAGGATGGCCCTATCTTGGTTATTGTCTCTTCCCAGACTCTGGCCCTGCTGCACAAACTTTCTCAGTCAATTCTGTCTCTGCCCGGCCCCTGCTGTGCAGTAGCTTCAGCACTAATATCACTGTTAATACTACGCAGGGAAAGGGAAAGAAAAGCCTTTCTCACTGCTGCTGCACCCTACTGGTTCCTGTACAGACTAGTACCTAGCTGCACAGCATCCCAATGGTTCCTGCACATACTTGAATATTCCTGGGTGCACAACTAGAAACCCACAACTCAGATATATCTGCCTGAAAGGAAGTCAGGTTGTTTCATGTACCTCTTGAACCAGCAGAGAGGTTACTATGCACTACAAACCAAATTAGGCCAAACGTGGAGAGGTAGATGAGGACCCCAAAGTGAGGAAACAAAAAACGTGCACAAGTGGAAAAGGAGAAATAATAAATGCAAGCAAGGGTTACCTACTACAAACCTAACAACAAACAAAAAAAGGTGTAGGTAAGACAAGTGAGAAAGTGAATGAAATCAGAAGAGTATAAATAGCCCCAACTGGGATGTGATAGGACAGAGACAATAAGCAACTGAAAACAGCTGAGAGCCGCAGAACAAAAGGACAGAGGCAAAAGTAAAAGTAAACGACCATCAACATTTGGACAGGGACTGACTAGACTGTGGCTTAGCAGGAAAGGAAACCGACCACAGAGCAGGAGGCCACCGGCTACCCGATCAAGTCTGGAGGCATGACAATCACTCTCTCATGTGGTTGGTCACCTGGCTGTGGTGGCAAATCCTTAAATCTTTCTCTCTGTGAGCTCTTTGCAGACTTGAAGAGACTTTTTGTAGGCAGGCTTATGGTGGCTTCACACCTGGCGACGTCGCTAGCGACATCGCCGAAAAAGTGACGTATCAGCGATGTCGCTAGCGACATCGCACTGTGTAAACGAGCGGCGCGACAGCGTTTCATCGCCGGTCGAAGGTTGACAGGTTTACGGGAAGAACCGTAAACCTGTCAACCTGCGATAAGGCTGGATCGCGCCGTGTGACATCGCCAGAGCGATGTCGGCGGCGATCCAGCCTATACCGCAGCGTTGCTGCGGATCGCTCGCTGGGCTGAGCTCAGCCCAGCGAGCGATGTCACCGCCCGCATCGCTGCGGTGTCGCCGGCCGCAGCGATGCTGTGTGACAGCTGGCCAGCGATGTCGGAACCGAGCGGGCACCCGCGCATCGCTTCCGACATCGCTGGCCAGATTGTGCTGTGTGACGGCACCATTAGAGCAGATCCACCTGAAAGAGCTCTGAAAAAACCATCTAATGAACCCTCTGATTAATTCTATGTAAAAATTATTTGCTGTTCTTAAGTTCAGGCTTTTGAACGTCTTTTAATCTATTCAGGTTTCTAAAAAGGCAATTTCTGCTTGAAAGCTGCTCAACACTTTATAATAAAAGTCAACGAGAAGGCAAAAAAAAGTTCCCGGAAGACTTTTGGGCATATTTTGGAGAGTTTTGTGATTATTTTAAAAAATGCTTGCATTTTACCCATTGCTTAATGGACTTAAAAATTGTAGGCAAATTTCCCCAGAAGACACTCCAAAAACAAAACACTCAATCGATGTCCCTAAACGGACAATGAAAACACGGACAAGTGAATGGAACATAAATCCATGAGAACGTTGGACAAGATTCATAGGTCATCATATTCTTCTGGAAATAAAAACTAATGGCAAAAGGAAACTTAGAGAGTAAAGGAACAATGCAAAATTATAGGGTCACCTTAAAAATAAGACTCTGACTGGCAAGTGGGGGGTGAGAGTTCTCCTCCACCTGCTTATAAAATCTGATGGTTCCATGACATTGACATGTGACATATCAAGTCAGAGTAAGTGAGTTGTCAGACCTTGTAAGTGTAGGGTCTGAACAGGGAGTAAACCGTACTAGTCAAGTTTTGAAAGCAAGTATCACATTTGGGAAACATTTTCTACTGTGTCTGTCAGTGTGTCCCGGAAGCTGCAGTGAGCAGGCGCGTATTGCCTTACTGCAGACTCTGGGATGTAGCAGATCAGGATTTGTCGAAGGACCTCATTTGGACTACTTCAGACCTGCAGGGGTATTTTTGGGTTCATAAAAGGGTGAAAGAGGGTGTGTGGTGTGTGTGCTTTTATTCCAAATAGAGGATTTTTTTTCTGTGTGTTTATTTAATTTTACTTACAGGTTAATGGATGCGCCAAATTCTGGGGTGGCTACGGCCTGCTATTTTTACCCTGGGGGGACCAATAACCATGGACCTCTCCAGGTTGTCGTGTGCTTTATTTGCCCTGGTTATCAAAAATGGAGGTCCCAAATGATGGGATCTCCTCTATTTTTGATGAACAGCCATGTCCCATGTTATTTTTTTCTTCTACATTGGTGCGTCAGCTGGAAGTGCCCGCACTGGAAAATCTTACCGACTGGCTGCTCTGCGGCCTTTGAACAAGCCTTATTCGGATGATAAAACTGAACAGAAAGCGGACATACAGTGAAAAGTCTGTGTTTTGGATTCGGCACACAAGGACACAAGGTATTCGGTACCAACTCTGAACTTTACAGTTTGGGTTCGCTCATCCCTAATTGACATGCAACATATCAAGTCATACTGGGGGGTCAAAACTTGCAGGTGTAGGGTCTGAACAGGGTGTACATTTTCAGGTTTTTATTGAGTTCTAACAGAATTAGGCCAGGGTCACATCGGCGTTTTTTGTTTAAAATCCTGATCCGGTTTTGAGCTTTAAAAAAGCTCAAAACCGGACCAGGAAAGGCTCCTGATAGAAGCCTATGCAAAACACCGGATGGCTTCACAAGCCATCCGGTGGCCGGATCCGGCACTGCTGCCTGCGTTTAAAATCATGCAGGCAGCAGTTTTCGCAGCGTTTACCGGGACCGCACTGCGGTCACCGGATGGCTCAGGATGTGTAATCCTGAGCCATCCGGTAACTGCATAGCTTGCGGTTCCCGATCTGGCAAGTTAATAAAGAGTTAAAATAGCTGACCTAAATGACTGTTAGAGGTCTGTAGGGGGCTTAGACCCCCCTACAGACCGGCCGGCGACTTCTATAGTGTTCTTCTACAATTTCTCAATGGTCACAGGCTCTTCGGAGCCCGTGCATGTAAACCAAAGGGGCCCCCCCGTATCACTATACTGGGGTGCATAGACCCCTGTATTACAAATAAGCTGTATTGATGTCTAGTAACGGTTAAATGTGTACATTTGCATTGTAAGTATATACTTACAACATTCTTTCGTAGGCAGAGTGAAGGAAATCCATGGGCGGGGCTGTGTGCAGCAGCCTCCGCCCGCTCCTTCTTGATGCCCGCCCCCTCTGGCCGTAATCCAGTGTTTTGTGGGCGGGCACGTCGTTAAAGGGGCGTGGCTAACTATGTGCCGCGGTTAGCCACGCCCCTTTAACGACGTCCCCGCCCTCAAAACACTGGATTACGGCCAGAGGGGGCGGGCATCAAGAAGGAGCGGGCGGAGGCTGCTGCACACAGCCCCGCCCATGGATTTCCTTCACTCTGCCTACGAAAGAATGTTGTAAGTATATACTTACAATGCAAATGTACACATTTAACCGTTACTAGACATCAATACAGCTTATTTGTAATACAGGGGTCTATGCACCCCAGTATAGTGATACGGGGGGCCCCTTTGGTTTACATGCACGGGCTCCGAAGAGCCTGTGACCATTGAGAAATTGTAGAAGAACACTATAGAAGTCGCCGGCCGGTCTGTAGGGGGGTCTAAGCCCCCCTACAGACCTCAAAAAGTCATTTAGGTCAGCTATTTTAACTCTTTATTAACTTGCCAGATCGGGAACCGCAAGCTATGCAGTTACCGGATGGCTCAGGGATTACACATCCTGAGCCATCCGGTGAACGCAGTGCGGTATTCAGCACACAGTTTTGAAAAAAATGTGTGTGCCCGCCATTGCGTTCACCGCATCCGGATCCGGATGTGGTGAATGCAATTTAGGTTTCCAATGTGACCCTACCCTTAGTGACTGTTCTCTTATTGACTGGTATTTCAAACCAAATGCTTAATTCTCCTCTGAGTGATGTAGACAGAGGGGGTGAGGTAATTAAATTAGCAATACACAACCTCAGACAATAAAGGCCCTGAATAGTCTGGCAAGAAACAATGTCTTAGCAAACATGACAAACAAGGTCGTGAACATTAATTCACGACAAGCATTGAGAAAAGCTGTGTATCAAATTTGTGAAAATATTTCTACTGTAACTGCAACCTCTCTAAAGCTACAGCCATCCACTCACATTACGCACTTCTCTGCGTCCTGCTCCTCCACAAATTAAGAGAGCTAGCTTTGCTAATTTCTGGGAGCTTTTGGGCATGTTCAATAGAACCTAAGGGTACCTTTACACGCAGCAACTTTTGGCGGCGTTCGGAGGCAATCTAACATGCGCATGCACATTTTTCATGGTTGCCTTAGAACGCTTTTACACGCCACAATTTCACCCTCAACCTAAGGCGATGTGTCTCCCTGGAAGTTCCCACACCAACAGTGGAACCAATCTGGTGGAGTTCCCTTGCTGCTTCACACGCTGCAATCCCCAAAGGAATGTGGGTGAACATGGTTAGCACCGCAAGAACATAGGCGTGACAGACTGGTGTATTCCGCGCCACAAACACGCTGATTAGACAATGCAACAGCGTTATGATTGGCCAGCCTGCGCAGGAAGGCTGGCTAATACATGACGCCATTGCCATTGTGTAGTGTGAATGGACAGCTGTTCAAATATGGCGCCCTATGAAGGGACAGCCAATGGAAACACAGTAGCTGCCACCAATCATCGCTGACGGGGCGCAGTCTCCAGCACGCTGTGGCACACCTCAGGGAAATCAGTAGGCGATGCAGATTCCATCCCTATCGCCCCTTCACACGCCAAAAGCAGGGAATGTCGCCTTCATGATTGCCTCTGATTTTGGAGCAGTGCTGTGAAATTGGAACCAGGCCCAACCTTTTTTATCACCGCCAAATTCCCCAATTACACGCTGCAATTGCAAGGCCATTTCACGGCAATGGTGACAGGGCAACAGATTGCCGGTCAGATTTCTCACCGCGGTTGCGGCGTGTAAAGGTACAGGGCGCCATATTTCAACAGCTGTCCATTCACACTACACAATTGTAATGGCGTCATGTATTAGACAGCCTTCCTGCGCAGGCTGGTCAATCATAATGCTATTGCATTGTCTAATCAGCGTGTTTGGGGCGCAGAATACACCAGTCTGTCACGCCTATGTTCTTGCGGCGCTGAACATGTACGCCCACATTCCTTTGGGGATTGCGGCGTGTGAAGCGCCGAGGGAACTCCACCGGATTGGTTCCACTGTTGGTGTGGCAACTTCGGGGGCGACACCGCATTAGGTTGAGGGCGAAATTGCGGTGTGTAAAAGCGCCTTCGGCGATCTGAGGCATCCATGAAAAGTGTGCATGTGCACGCTAGATTGCCTCCTATCGCCGCCAAAACTTGCGGCGTGTAAAGGTACCCTAAGGGTACCTTTACACGCCACTACTACAGGATGGATACAACCCGCTACAGGCTACAAATGTAGCTTGTAGCGTCAATATAGCCCGTAGTAGCGGCGTGTGAAGACGGGACGTGACAGCCGGCAACAGATACATCAGTTTCCGAGCACTGCTCGAAAACAGATGGCTACAAAGCCGATTGTAGCGACCTGTATCGGCGTGTAAAGAAGCTACAGAAGGGATGTCTATACACCAGGCGATGTACCTGGTATGTAGCTGGGGCGTGACACAGCCTCTGGGATACCGCGCCCCTTCAGCGATCATTGGAGGAAGCTCCTGCGTTACGATTGGTAGTCGCTGCATAGGGAGGCATATTTAAGGAGCTGACCAGTCACACTACACAATTGCTCGAGCGTCAAGTATTAATCAGCCTCCTGCGCTGCCTGGCCAATCATGATGTTATTGCTTTGTCCTATCAGCGTACGGACGTCTCGTAATCCACAATTGTAGCACGCCTATGTGCTGTCCCTGCTGCACCAGGTACGCCCATATTAGCTGGTTGAAGCGGTGTGTAAATGAGGTAAGATGAGCTACAGATGGCTACTTGAGACACCCGGCGATGTATCTAGCTGTAGATGTAGCGTAGCGTAGCGCACCTTGTGGCGGCGTGTAAAGGTGGTGCGTTTCCCGTTTGTAACCGTTTGGGCGTGCTCATGCACGTGAAGTAGCGGGTTGTATCCATCCTCCAGGAGCGGCGTGTAAAGGTACCTTAAGAGATTTGCTGAAACTTCCAGGAGTTAGGGAGATCTCCCCTTACTCTGGGTTCACATTTGTGTTCGGCACTGCAGCGTGTGCAGCGCATAGGCGTACGTAGTGCCGAACGCAAAAATTTTCATGTGAACGCAGCGGAGATTGTCCGCATGCATTCACATGAAAATGTGATGTGAGCCGTCCTGTCATCCAATCAGCGGCGGCGGCCAGGAGGCGGAGATCAGCGGCGGAGATTCAGGCAGCTGCCGCTGATAATTTCCTCCTGGCCGCCGCCGCTGATCTCCCTGCCACTGTCGCTGGTTCGTTTAGAATAGCGGGCGGTAAAGTTGGCTTTCCCACCCTGCTATTTCAAATGAACAGCTGATGAAGCCGACTTCACCGACTGCTATTTTAAATGAACCAGCGGCGGTGGCAGGGAGGGAAAAGACGAAGAAAAAGAAGAAGAAGAAGAAGAAGAAAAGAAGATAGAAGAGAACTGCGGGACAGGATTCACCTGTAGATGACCTTGGAGGAGGTCATCATTCGCAGCGTCTGTGCGCTTGCCAGCAGATGGCAACGGGCACAGATTCACTTTCATTTCTTTTCTGTGCGCAGCTGTCTGCTTGGATATAAAGCAGCACACAGCTACGCACAAAAAATCCAACATTTTGCGTTCGGTTGTGCATAAATTATGCACAGCCAAACGCAGCTGAACGCAGCCACACACAGGCACTATGCGTTCCCATGTTAAACATTGGAGCGCATAGTGCCTGCGTTTTGCTGCGCTCAGATACGCTGCTCTTCATGCACAAATGTGAAGCCAGCCTTACTCCAGAGAGCTAAAAAGTACTGTAGAAACTACATGATATGGCGGCATATTTGCATCTTTTCGGAGGAAATGAATGGATGGTCACATCCGCTCTCTCATTTTCTCCTAAGGGTTTAGAACTCATAAAGCAAATATTGCACTTTGCAGTAAGCACGGCGGCAGCTCCGGACGTGGTTTCCAGCAGATGACATTGTGTTATGATTCCTCGCATGCGGCATACTTCTTCAGTTTACATTTTTACCTAGTGTGTACTCTTTCCGTTTCGCCGGATTATTTTAGTAGCACAGGTGCGGCCGGGCCTCTGCCAGAGAGCAGGTAACACAAGCCCCACAGTGTCCTCGGCAGGCAGAGCCGACCACAAACGCCCGTGCTAATCTCCCCGCGCTCATTCCTCGCCGAATCCCTGGAGCCGTTACAGACGATCTGGCAGGCCATTCATAACACTGAACAAGTTGTAGCACAGTACGGAAAAAGTAACCCACTTACGCTCACCGGCGGGTTTATTTATTTACCTTAGGCAGGCCGTGTTTGATGAGGCTGAAGGACGGCGTCCTGGGCGTGTGCCGGACAGATCTCGCATTGAATATTTTTTTTTTACTTTTAACATTTGATGTGGGGGGGCGATAAGCCAGATGGGTCTGGAACCCGCAGTTGGAGATGTTGGGAGGGTTTGGATGTCGGCTTTGAAGTGGACGGGGGTCAAGTTTAAAATACTTTGGGTGGGTGTGCAAGTGACAGTGAGTGCATTGTGCCGCGGAGCCTGACTTTACATCTGATAGCGGGGTGGGACAGCTGTGCACTGTGCACCCTCTCAGCTGCCGCTCCCTTAATAGCATCTTAAACCATCCTAAGTCGTCCCCCCCCGCCCCATTTGTGCAAAGCGATTTGTCAGTGAATATACGAGGCTGAGTTCGGTGGAATGGCTCCGCTCTTGGACGACTTCCCAGATGTACACGTGTACTGTTTATTTAGTCTGACTATGTTCGTGTGTTTTGTAAAGTTTATGGGCTGGTCTGGGGGACGCTCTCTTCAGCGTCTTCTGCCTCCGAGCCAGTTTTATTTGTAGCAATCATAATAAGTGAAGGAAAAAGAAATAAGGAAATGTGAAGTCTCAACGTGTTTTTTTTTCAAAC
Source organism: Allobates femoralis (assembly GCA_033576535.1). NCBI lineage: Eukaryota > Metazoa > Chordata > Amphibia > Anura > Aromobatidae > Allobates > Allobates femoralis. The sequence goes on from JARQOC010000009.1 coordinate 84,460,043, forward strand.
GTTAACAAACGCGGCTTTATGTTTTTCTGGAAGCATTAGAGTTGCCTGGCAATTAACACTACAAGCTAAATACAAGGTGCCTCCGTCAGGACAGGGCCAGAGGGCATCTGTGTTCCCTTGAGACTGTTACAGCAAGATTGGCCAAAAACTGTGATGGAAAGTTCTGCAGGTTTTAATAACAGAATGTGGAAGATTGGAATAGGTTGTATAGGGTAGATTGCTAGAAAAAAAAAGAATTAGGTCTTTAGAGAGGGATTTCCATATTGACAGGATCTACTATATAAATGGACTATCCAGTGTGGCGCCCCTGTGACCAGGGTGGCCACAGGTAGGAACTGCAGTCAGGAGATAGTGACAGTTTGTATATCAAACACCTACAAAACACACATCCACTGACATATGACCCAACCAGGAGCCTGGGACTTTAGGCAGGCAAGGGGTAGTAGGGCCAGTTATAAGTGGGTGAGACGTAGTCATTGTAACGGACAGGGGCGGACCTACCGTGGTGCAGCTGGTTCATCCGCTAGTTAGATACCTGATGTATACCTTGGTTACCAGCCTTCTCCGCTCACTGGCTGGTATCCAAGATACACAGCAGGTAACTAGGGTCCCTAGTTACACGCTGTATTCCTTGGATACCAGCCGGTGAGCGGAGAAGGCTGGTAACCAAGGTATACATCGGGTATCTAGGCAGCGCGTGCTGCCTAGATACCCACAGTTTACCTTGGAGACCAGCCTGCTACCGCTTACTGCAGCCTAGCAGTGGGAGCAAGACATCGTGGAAACGATATTTAAATCGTTTCCACAATGTCTCTGGTCCATTGATCGCTGGTGAGTTTGCCTGTGTGACAGGTCACCAGCGATCTGAACGATATTGTTAGCGATCGCGCGTGCATGTCATCGCTAACAATATCATTCTTCAAATTGATGCGTGTGACAGCACCATAAGAGTAGGCTGAGAAGCAAAGATAGAGTGACCAGTAAAGACAGTAACAACAGAAACCGGACCGGTGCCACCGGGTCCGAAGAAGACGGTAGCGCTGACAAATTACTGACAGGAAAGACTCTCCTGAAGTACCCGAGAAGTTACACGGGTAGGAAAGAGCCCGGTGATCCCTTGTGACTCACCGCGGCCGGCTGACTCCGGTTTAGACAGGCGATTCTTCTTCCCTCCTTGTCACGGGTGGACCGCGCCTGCCGGTAGTGGGGCCCGGTGTAGTGCAGATCAAAAGTGAAGACGTCTTTGTGGAACAGATTAAAAGGGGTTTAATTTGTTTTATTCGTGACGCCACCCATGAGTAGATTCGGTAAGGGCTACCGACGCTGCGGAACCCCCGGGGGATGGACAGCAGCAAGATGTTACGCTCCCCACAGGCTGAGCGGTGATCCCCGGGGGCTGGAGCTGCTCAAGATGTTGTGCGGCAGGTGCGGTTACCTTGTTGTGCGGACGGATAGTTCATAAGGAAGCACGGACACAGAAAGTCTCTATAACGGGTCTTTACTGTAACCAGCAGGCAGTACATGGCATACAGTGGTTGAGTAGTAGACCGGGTGGACTCAGCAGTGACGGTGTCCCTCAGAGATCCGCAAGTGTTCCTCCATTCTACCTAACTTGATTTGTTGCCAGCGTCGCCCAGGAATACCAGGTCGGGTACAGGGAGGCTGCTTCAATGCCCTATCCATGATGTACGTTCTGGATGCTTTGGGGAGCCTTGGATCCCTCAGTGGGTACACCGCTGGTTAGACGACTGGAAACTGGCTGGTGGTGGGGTGCTCCTGTAAAGCTGATCCTCCACTCTTCTGGTTCGCGTGGCAGAGGTGAACTGCTGCCAGCTTCGGTACCAGTGAACCGGCTGTGAGTTGTGGGCACGGGAGTCCTTTGGGAACCCGTGTAGACAATGCCCAATCCCGGTGTTTAAGGCCTCAGGTGCTGACACCCGACCGGTGACGGCCCAGGGGCCCGCACGGGGTGCGGAGCCCCCGCTCCTCTCCAAGTTCTAGTCTGCACTTGTCAGGTTCTAGATCCTGCTTCGTTCTCTCTAGATTACTGTGTGTTCTACTACACTACCCTAACACTCCACCCACCAGGACCTATGATTGGTCCCCTGTTCTAGGTGTTGCATGTTGGGTTGGATCTCCAAGTTAACTATTTCATTGCTGAGTCAGAGGATATTGCGGCTGCATTTGTGGCTGCAATACCCTCCTGTGACGCACTCGTTGCGGGGCGCCACACTCCCCCTTGGTTGAATACGCTTGTCCCCAAGCGTCACACTACTCACATTACAGAGGTTTTTATATTTTATAACAGGTAATACACTTTTATTAATGACAAGTCATTGTATGCATAAAAGTGAAAAAAAGGTAAATAAACAGGTTAACACATTACGCAGACCCGGCGGGCGGTCGGCTGTCCTTAGAATAAAAGTTCAGGCTGTGGCCGCCAAGTCGCGGTGTTGCGGTGGAAACAGGAAGAAGTCTCTTTTAATAGCAAAGTTCAAACAACAACTTAAGTCACTGATGGATGGCAGTGTTCCGGACTCATTTGTGGCTGCAATACCCTCCTGTGACGCACTCGTTGCGGGGCGCCACACTTGCAAGACAGGGACACCCAAGGCTAGGCTGAAACCAGAGTGTCAGCTCTGAGGGGGACTGAAGTTTCATACCGGCTCCCCAGACAAACTGACGGGGAACACAGATTTCAGGTCCATATTCCCATTACAGAGTTGGGGGCACAGCAGCAACTAGGAGGACCCGGCTTACCGTCCATACACTTAGGGGGAAGCTACATTGAGGGACCGAGCTTCCGCTCCGCAATCCACCCAGAAGAAGAGAGAGAGAATCAGCCTGAAATGACATACAGAAAGAGTGAGGGGTCTTAGAGTGACAACCTGGCTGCAGAGGGTTCAAGTGTTACCGGAGTCAATTGTGTAAAGCTGTTAAGAACCGAACTGTACTGTGAACTGTGTGACTTGGAAGAATTGGAGAGTAAACCGGTGAACCCTACTTCAGTGTCTGTGTCTGATTCCAGGTATACAGAACTGTTTTTGCACCATTTTACCCTGTCAGGAGCTGTCCCGACCCGCGGCGGGCTCATCCACCTGGCTGCAGCATTCATCCATCCTCCTGACAGAAGTACACTGCAACAGTGGTCCCCTCATTGACCACAACCCGTGGGTGGCGCCACGACAAACTCCCCTGTAAATATTCCCCCATTTATTGCGGAACCCGGGACACGGTCCGGACCCAGACCGCCGTGACATCCCCAGAAGTACCCTGGTCCGGTACCGAGTTCCCCGTCCAGTGGGCTCCACACCAGTCTGTCTGTCTACCTGAAAGTTTGTTGCAATAACAGCGCCACCTGAGGATATTGTGTAAATTACAGTTAAATTGGAATGTGAAGAAGCCCATAAAGGCCCTGTTACACGGTACAATATCTCGCTGAAACGTCACGGGTTTGGAGTCATTCAAACGACATTGTTAGGAAGTCGTTGCGTGTAACACTGAGATACGATGATGATAAATCGTTGGATCGCTGATTACAGATTTGAGAACATGTTCTCAAATCAGACGAGCGGCGTTAAGCCAACCTGCTGCATCGTTGTGTGTGACACCGCGATAACGATGTTGTTACCAACTTCGCCTATTCACATCAGTGAACAAGTATCGTTCTCTAGGTTGTGCGAATAATAGATGCTCGCTACATCGTTGGTGCATCGTTCACGATCTTTAGGCGTGACGTCTCACCAACGATTTCAAAATGATGTCCTAACGACCGCGCTCCCGGGAGATCTTGGTGATATCATTACAACATTGAAGCGTGTAACGGTACCTTTAGTTTGGTTGATCAGTTAAAGGAAACAGCGCCACCTATAGGACATATGTGACGAGGAGCCACATGCTGTCTGGGACACTGGCTACAGCACAGGCATTTATTATCACTAGCACCTGGCTCCACTCAGTCATACCCTCCTTGGGTCCGACCCATCCTGCTCTGCATGTCCTCACATTTGTGTTCCCCTCTGAAAAGTAAAATATAGAGTACAGGGAGGGCACCACTAATCAAATAGGGTAATAGTAGGGATCGCTAGACTAACTACAACACATATAGCAGAATTAAAAGGAAAGTCTTAAAAAAGTGATACAACTTTCAATAATTTCAATATTTTGTCACAAAAGTTTATTGAATAACAAGCAAACAAGAAAAGTCACAAAAACATTTACAACCAATTAAAATAACCTAGAGTCAGCTATAACACTCCACTTGAGCAAAAATATTCCAAGGGAGACCCCTATGAAAAGTAGGCTGGTGCCAAGTCTCCTCAGCGTTCGGGGGGAAAGAAGCAGTGCACAACGGAGGGAAAGAGAGCGCAGAGGGGGAGAGAGAGAGCACACGGGGATAGGGACAGCACAAAGGGAGAGAGCACACAAGGGGGAGAGAAAACACATATGGGGAGAGACAGCACAAGAGGAGAGACACAGCACAAGGGGCAGAGAGTGCACAGGGGGAAGAGACAGCACAAAGGGAGAGGGAGCGCACCGGGGTGAGAGACAGCAAAAGGGGATAGAGAGTGCACAGGGGGAGAGAACACAAGGGGAGAGAGTGTGTACAGGGGGAAGAGAACACGTGGGGAGCGACAGAACAAGGGAAAAGAGAGTGCACAGGGGGTAGAGTAGGTCCGCCATTAGGGCATGAATTCTGTGACTGCTGTGAGGGGCCCAAGGAGATTGACAGAAGAGAGGAGAGGTGAGGGGGTGGACCCCAATCTCCTCAGGGCCACGCTCCCTCTCCTCTTCTTCAGGCCCCCTCTTCTGTCAATATCCTTTGGGTCCCGCCATCCTCACCTATTTTGCGGGCCCCCTCTGCTGTTATTCACCATCATGGCCCACAGCAGCCGAAGGAGAGGGGGTGCAGCTGGCCAAGACTGACATTTTCAGTGACGTAAGGCTCGGCCAGGTTTGTACTGCATATTGCATCCCTGCGGCCAGGCTGCTACAAGTGGTACTGCATATAACCAATGTGTAATATCATACCTGGAGGTAAGTGGAGGACACATTGCTGAGGCCCCTAAATACACCCAACATGTCTGAACTCCAGGCCAGGAAGTGCTGGGTGGAAGAGACCCACCTATTGGGCAGTTCCCACTTCTGGCTGGAGGGAGGAGTTAGGTTAGGGATAAATGGCAACTAGAAGAGCTCTAGTCTGTACCGAGTCTCTTGAGAGACTAGATGGAACCTGGAGGGAAGTGCTAGACCGAGGGCCTGGTGAGACAAATCTGCTGCCAGCTGTTGAAGCTGGGCAAAAGAGCTAGCTGCAGGAGGGATACCAGACCTCAACTAGATTAGGGACACTTCAGGACTAGTCATGAAGCTGGAGCTCACTGGGCTTCAAGTCCAGTGACTAACTTTCTGGTTCTCCTCGAGGCTCACAGGGCTATATAGGGAAGATGACTTCAATTACAAGTAAAGGGTAAGAACCACAAAGACTGTGGGTTGTCTGATCTTTCCTGTGCCTCCTGGATCACTACCCTTTATTCTCCTCCTCTGCAACATACACCATCCCATCCATCCCTCTATACCTTCCAAGGGATCTGTGCCGGAATCTGAGGGACTACCACCTAGCTGCCCTTCCTTTGAAAGACCCCACTGCAGCCCCTGGCCACCTATGGTCAGTACTCCAACTGGCGTCAGGAACTACTATTATCCCCTGTAAATATCCCCTATGTCCGGTCAGGGCTACAACCTCTTGGGACCGCCACTTTGGCTCCTAGACTGTTTGCCCTGGATGGTCGAGTATTCGGCCCTTATGCCCATGACACTGCATACACCCAACAGGCTGACATGCGCTGTACAAACTGGAATGCACAGCAGAGCACGGATGACGGCAGCATATGAAGGACAGAGCTGCTGCTGATGGGGAGTATGATGTGTGTGTCTGTCAGTCTGTCTATGTATCTGTGTGTCTGTGTGTGTGTGTCTATGTGTATCTATCTGTCTGTCTGTGTGTCTCAACACAGCACTATACTGTTTCTACAGGCCCACAATACACTCTGTATTATATTGTGTCTTTATATACTGTATGTATATAGTGTGGGCCATTATATACAGTATAGTGCTGTGTATATGTGGCGCCCCGGCGACCAGTGTGGCCACATAGGGAACTGCAGCCAGGCAGAAAGATAGAAAGTTTGTGCATCAAACACCCTCTCAGCACACACACCCACAAGAGCACAGCACCCAACCTGGAGCCCGGGACTCTAGGTGGGCAAGGGGTGGTGGGTTTAGAGGAAGGTGGGTGCAAAGGAAGGAAGGAAGGTCAGGTGACAGAGAGCACAAATAGAGGAAAAGAGGAGGAAGGAGTTAGTAGGCCAGAGTGAGCCGAGCAGACAAGAGCAGACAGAAAGTGACACATCCCGGTGGGTTTGGGCTCCCTGGAGACGCAGAATCCACAGAGTCACAGAAACCATGGAGAGAAAGCTCGTCGATAGCTGGCATCCCGGGGGAGTGTGAGGACAGAGACTGGACCAGTATTACTGGGTCCGAGGAACACGGCAGCACCGACCAACTACAGGTGGGATAGATTCCCTGATTGTAACTGGAAGTCACACGGGTTAGATGGAGCCTGGTAACACCTTGGGAGACAGAGTTACTGCAGGCTAGGTAAACACCAGAGTGTCGGCTCTGAGGGGGATTGAAGTCATACACCGCCTCCCCAGACAAACCGGCGGGGAACACAGATTCCAGGTCCGTGTTCCCACTACAGGGTTGGAGGCACAGCAGCAACCACGAGGACCCGGCTTACCGCTCGCAGACACATAGGGGGAGGCTGCATACAAGGGGCCGAGCTGCCACCATACAACCCGCGGAGAGAACAGAGCGGGAGAGAACAGCCTGAAAGGACGTTTAGAAGGAGTGAGGGGTCTTGGAGCGACAGCCTGGCTGCAAAGGGTTAAGTGTTCCCGGAGTTAACTGAACTGTGAACTGTGTTGAGAACTGAACTGTACCGTGACTTGTGTGACTTTGAAGAACTTGAAAGTAAACCCGGTGAACCCTGCTTCAGTGTGCATACAAGATAAAGAGCCAGAAGCCCCTAATGTGCGTACGACTGGCAGTCTCTAATGTGCGTATGGCCAGCAGTCTCTAATGTGTATCTGGCCAACAGTCTCTGTGTATACAGCCGGCAGCCTCTAATATGTATACGGTCATCTGTCTCTAATGTGCATACAGCTGGCAGTCTCTAATTTGTTTACGCCCAGCAATCTCTGTGTATACAGCCAGCAAGGGAAAAAGAGTGCACAGGGGAAGATAAAGCACATGGGGAGAGACAGCACAAGGGGAAAAAAAACGCACAAGGGGAGAGAGACAGCACAAGGAGAGAGAGCGCACATGGTGGAGATAGCAATAGAGGAGAGAGTGCACAGGGGGGAGACACAGAACATGAGGAGAGAGCATAGAGGGGAGAGACAAAACAAGGGGATAGAGACAGGGCAAGGGGGGAGAGTGCACAGAGGGAGAGAGACAGCATAAGGGAAGTGAGAGTGCACAAGGCGAAGAAAATACACAGGGGGAGAGACATCACAAGAAGAGAGAGCACACAGGGGAGAGAGAAAGCACAAGGGGAGAGAGCGAGCACAGGGGGAAGAGAAAGCATAAGAGGAGAGAGAGCGCACAGGGGGAAAGACAGCACAAAGGGAGAGAGGGCATGGGGAGAAACAGGACAAGAAGAAAGAGTGCACAGGAATAGAGAGCACACAGGGGTGAGAGACAGTACAAGTGAAGAGAGTGCACAGGGGAGAGACAGCATAATGGGAGAGAGACAGTATAAGAGGATAGAGTGCACAGGGAGAGAAACAGCACAAAAGGAGAGACATAGCACAAAGGGAAATAGACCACACAGGGGAAGAGACAAAACCGGGGAGAGAGACACCACAAGGAGAGCGAGCACACAAGGGAAGAAAGACAGCACAAGGAGGATAGAAAATACACAGAGGGAGAGAAAATGCACAGGGGGAGAGAGCGCACAGTGGGAGAGAGAGAGCAGAGAGGCGAGAGACGGCACAAGGGGAGAGAGAGTGCACAGGGGGAAGAGATGGCACAATGGGAGAGAAGGCACACAGGTGTAAGAGAGTGCACAGGAGGAAGACAGAGCGATCAAGTGGAAGAGGGAGTGCACAGGGGAGAGATGGCACAAGGGGAGAGAGAGCGCAGGCAAGTATTTATTTGCAGTGGCCTCTGTGTAGGAAGCACACTTATCGACTCTGTCTGGTGATTGGGGGCCTATGGCAATATTACAGTAGTCTGTGTGCACCTAGCCTTATAGGAATGTTCAATCAGTACATAATGCCTCATTGTGGGTATAAGAGATTGTGGCGCCCCTGCGTACAGGTGGCCACAAAAGGAACTGCAGCCAGGCAGTTAGGACATGGTAAACACTACACCCTCACAGCCCACATCCCCACGCATAGAAAGGGTTCACATCCAGCTCTGAGGTCGGAGACTATATGAGACCAGAGGAGTGGTGGATGATGAGTGGATTGGGCACACCAGAAGGTCAGGTGACTGACAGTATATAGAGAGGGGGAGGAGTGAAGGAAGTTAGTAGGCTGAAGTAGCTGAGCAGCAAAGACAAGGAGAAGCTGAGCTGAGCTGAGACAGAAAGACACATGCTGCCTGGAAGTGCCTAAGCTGAGGAGCGCTGACCCGTACTGGGCCAATGCGAGCCAGATGGGGGGGAAAAGCCCATCCAAGATGCTGAAACCACCAGGAGTGTGATAGACAGAGAAGGGACGGTGCAACCCGTGCCCTAGACAGCAGCTGAAGCTACTAACAGCAGGTGGAGAAGCCCTCCTAGATACCGAAGGAAACAGAGGAAGGAGCCTGGTAGTTTAATGCTGTAGACTATTGCAGGCTGGGCTAGAGCAGAGTGTCAGCTCTGAAGGGGACCGACGATTCACCCGGTATCCCCAGATTCACTGACGGGGAGCTTTAGTTTCATGCTGGAGTTCCTAACCAAAAGAACAGGCAGCTCAGTGACACACTAGGACTCACAGAAGCCCGAGTCACCGCCATACTGTTCAGCGTCCGCATACACCCGTGTAAGACGGAGAGAGAGAGTAATAGCCCGGAAAGGCACACTTAAAGACTGTGTGAGGGGTCACAAGGAGAGAGGAGCCTGGCTGCAGGAGAGAAGGGAACCCGGAAAGGGAGAATGCAACTGAATGTTAAGAGCTGTGTAAAGAATTGCAGATGACCTGTAAACTGCTTGAAAGACTAAGTAAAGCTTTGGAAACCCTGCATTGTCTCCTGCCTGCTTCCATCTGCAGACCATTCCTCCCATACAGGCTTGCACTGGAAAGACCTCAACCTGCAGAGCTACAGCCTGTCAGCACCAACGCTGAGGAGAGATCCCTGCAGCTGCAAAGTAAGTGTGCTCCACTACACCAATTAGACTTTAACTCCTTACTGCCCCGGGGGATACAGTTCTCCCCACTAGAACTATACCATCCCCGCTGCCATTCCATCAACCCCGGAGGTTCTGCAGCAGCGGCGGCCCCATCGCTGGCCGCACCAAGTGGGTGGCGTCACCCGTGACATATCCCTTGTAAATAATTCCCCTTTTATTGTGCTGAGCCAGGGACACGGTCCGGACCAGGCCACCAGTGACATCCCCAGCAGCAGATCGGTCCGGTACCGAGTACCCACGTCCCTTGGGGCTCCACAACCTGGCGTCACGAACAGGATCTACCCGGTCCAAAAGAATTGGACCTTGTGTGCCCAAATCCTGTGTTCTGGATTTTTCCCGCCAAAATCTGACCCTAATGGCGGCCGCAAGGGACTAGCGCCATGTGCAGAGGGGGCGTTCCTAAGCCTCCCATCGTGGGCCGGACCGGTCCAAGGCGCGAAAAGAAGGTCCCGCCCTGGCTCTCCTTAACTCCGGGAGAGCCAGCTGTCACTCTCAAAGAAGAGCCGCCGCCCCTAGACCCTCCTACCAAAAAGCTGGCGCGAAATGAGAAGGAAATCGTCATCAGGAGGGGGCGGAGCAGGCAACCGGAAGAGAAGGAATCGTCATTCAGAGACACGAGGACGGAAGCGGAGGACGCAGCAACCAGCACTCCACCCGGAAGACCACGCGTGATCCCGGAGGGCCCACAGAAAGATTTAGTGGAGGAACCCGGCCGAGGAGAGACCCCGTGTGACCGAGAGGAGATGGCTGAAGGAGGAGAAGAGCGCCCCTATGTCCTAGACACCCGGAGGGGTGTACGGCGGCTGCCCCCAAGGATGACACGGGCCCAGGAGGAGAACAGGACCCGGATTCAGATCAACATTGATCAGCCTAGAAACTGTTACATCCAAGTCTATGAAGGATGTTATAACGCAGAGCCCAGAGAGCAGTTTGCTGAACGCTGCACTGCAGGACCTAGAGGTGTATCCCAGATGGAAGACATCGCAAGTGGTACCATGGACGCAGCAAAAGAAAGAATAGAAACGCAGGATCTGCATCCAGAAGGGAAGGCATCCCAGATGATCCAGAAGATGGAGAAGAAGGAGTGAACACGGGTCCTTAAAGAAGTACAGATGAAGATACTGTAAGTGTGAATGTACATTGTTCCTTATTGCTCCCCCCAACCTTACCTGAGTGAATGTTAGCATTCCCCTGTCTGTCTTATGTGTCTCAAACTGAACATTTGCATCATGAACAATGACGTGATACTAACTTTCTTGTAAATAGTTGAGCGCACTTGTGTGCTCCCTTTGGTTTTAAGACCAGCTGCAAATGCGAAGTGGTGCACGAGACTGTAACCGTTTTGAAGCTGCTTTTGAGACTTTTGCACTTTTTGAGAATTTTTGAAAGTTTTCGCACTTTTTGAAAAGGAGAAGAGATTTTATACTTTTATACGAAGTAATGTTTATAATGTGTATTTTACAAGAAAGAGGGTAATGACGAGTATATACCCATGCACTTATGTTTATAGTTAATGTAACGTTCCAAGAATCGTGCCTCCCGGAAGGGAAGAAACCAAGAATTCATAATGTTTATTGTTATATAAGATAAAAATGTTTTCGGGGTAACCAATGTCGAGTCGCGCGCGGACGCGCTGTTTAACTCCGGGAGAATGTGGCGCCCCTGCGTACAGGTGGCCACAAAAGGAACTGCAGCCAGGCAGTTAGGACATGGTAAACACTACACCCTCACAGCCCACATCCCCACGCATAGAAAGGGTTCACATCCAGCTCTGAGGTCGGAGACTATATGAGACCAGAGGAGTGGTGGATGATGAGTGGATTGGGCACACCAGAAGGTCAGGTGACTGACAGTATATAGAGAGGGGGAGGAGTGAAGGAAGTTAGTAGGCTGAAGTAGCTGAGCAGCAAAGACAAGGAGAAGCTGAGCTGAGCTGAGACAGAAAGACACATGCTGCCTGGAAGTGCCTAAGCTGAGGAGCGCTGACCCGTACTGGGCCAATGCGAGCCAGATGGGGGGGAAAAGCCCATCCAAGATGCTGAAACCACCAGGAGTGTGATAGACAGAGAAGGGACGGTGCAACCCGTGCCCTGGACAGCAGCAGAAGCTACTAACAGCAAGTGGAGAAGCCCTCCTAGATACCGAAGGAAACAGAGGAAGGAGCCTGGTAGTTTAATGCTGTAGACTATTGCAGGCTGGGCTAGAGCAGAGTGTCAGCTCTGAAGGGGACCGACGATTCACCCGGTATCCCCAGATTCACTGACGGGGAGCTTTAGTTTCATGCTGGAGTTCCTAACCAAAAGAACAGGCAGCTCAGTGACACACTAGGACTCACAGAAGCCCGAGTCACCGCCATACTGTTCAGCGTCCGCATACACCCGTGTAAGACGGAGAGAGAGAGTAATAGCCCGGAAAGGCACACTTAAAGACTGTGTGAGGGGTCACAAGGAGAGAGGAGCCTGGCTGCAGGAGAGAAGGGAACCCGGAAAGGGAGAATGCAACTGAATGTTAAGAGCTGTGTAAAGAATTGCAGATGACCTGTAAACTGCTTGAAAGACTAAGTAAAGCTTTGGAAACCCTGCATTGTCTCCTGCCTGCTTCCATCTGCAGACCATTCCTCCCATACAGGCTTGCACTGGAAAGACCTCAACCTGCAGAGCTACAGCCTGTCAGCACCAACGCTGAGGAGAGATCCCTGCAGCTGCAAAGTAAGTGTGCTCCACTACACCAATTAGACTTTAACTCCTTACTGCCCCGGGGGATACAGTTCTCCCCACTAGAACTATACCATCCCCGCTGCCATTCCATCAACCCCGGAGGTTCTGCAGCAGCGGCGGCCCCATCGCTGGCCGCACCAAGTGGGTGGCGTCACCCGTGACATATCCCTTGTAAATAATTCCCCTTTTATTGTGCTGAGCCAGGGACACGGTCCGGACCAGGCCACCAGTGACATCCCCAGCAGCAGATCGGTCCGGTACCGAGTACCCCACGTCCCTTGGGGCTCCACAAGATCTGTGTAATAATGTATTTAATTTGCACTGAGAAAAGTGATGAATGATAAGCTTGGAAAAAAATGAAGACATCAACAATGAGACCTGTGACCTTCTACAGGTGTTTGACTACATGTAAGGAGGTGGCTGATGCCAGAGAGCGATTCATGACTCTGAAGACTGTTAGCGTTTTTATATATATTTTACACAACCTTGTCTGAGACGAGAATTTATGTATGTGCTGCAGATAATGTGTTATTTCCTGAAAATAATAGCGGTATTGATGGCTACCTCTAGGGGGTCAATCGTCAGTGTAGGGTGAACCTGCGGCTTGGCCACCCAAAGTAAAGGTGTTAAGGCTAAGCTGGCCCACTAGAAGGGGATTATATAACTAGTGGGTTTCCTGTTTCTGAGCTCCGGTCTTGGAGAAGTTGGTATAGAGTACCTGTGGAGCGAGATTACCTGCGGTGGCAGAAAGATAAAGAAGTCAGCATGTAGAATGGAAAGGTGGAGCGCGCCCATGCTACGGGGCACAGTAGGGGACCATCGGCTATCCTTCACCTGGCAAGTTCAGAGAAGAGAAATGGGAGGAGGTGATGCAGCCACTCTCGGAAGGACGGCTAGTCAGAAACAGCTTATAAGGTTGGGACCAAGGGCCACGTCAAACTTTCTGGGTAAATTGACCCATTCCTCAGCGAAACACATTGACCCAGGTGGAGGGACAGTTAGGGCCACATCACACGCATCAATTTACTAAACGATATCGTTTAAGCGACCTGCTTTTTTGATTGCTTAAGCGATATCGTTTGTGCGTTGCCGCGTGTAATCAAGCGATATTTCTTGGAAAAACTACTTGATTGTTTGATCGCAGATTTGTGAACACATTCACAAATCTATCGTTGTCGGCCAGTGGACACGCAGCATCGCCCCTCTGGTCAGCATGATACTCTCTGTAGAGTGTAAGCTCTCATGATCAGCGGATCCTCTCTCTACTGTAGAGTGTAAACTTTTATGATCATTGGATTTTCACTCTACTCTAGAGTGTAAGCCCCGCTGGTCAGTGGGATACGCTCTCTCTGTAGAGTGTAAACTATTATGGTCAACGGGGTCCTCTCTCTCATGTAGAGGGTAAGCTCTTATGGTCAGTGCGGTCTTCTGTCCTATAGGGTGGAAGCTCTTATGGTCAGTGACTTTCTCTCTCTCCTGTCGAGTGCAAGCTCTTATGGTCAGCGAGGTCCTCTCTCTCCTGTAGAGTGTAAGTTCTTATGTTCAGCGAGGTCTTACCGCTCTCCTGTACAGTGTAAGATCTTATGGTCACTGGGGTCCTCTCTCTCTTCTGTAGAGTGTAAGCTTTTATGGACAGCGGGGTCTTCTCTCCTGTAGAATGTAAGCTCTTGTTGTCAGTGAAGTTCTCTCTCCTGTAGAGTTTAAGCTCTTATGTTCAGCGAGGTCCTCTCGCTCTCCTGTACAGTGTAAGATCTTATGGTCAGTGGGGTCCTCTCTCTCCTATAGAGTGTAAGCTCTTATGATCAGCAGGGTCCTCTTTCTCCTATAGAGTGTAAGCTCTTATAGTCCATGCAAACCTGGGCTGGCGATATATATTATACTATATATGTCAACCCATATAATATGCAATTGAACGGGCTGAACTGCTTCCGGACACTGGCATTTATTGGGTTCAGCCACATGACTATTCAGGTGACCACCATGGTATAAGCACTTGTGACGCTATGTAAGCGCCAGGGTTGCCATAGATTCCATGCTGCGTACGGAGGTGGGGTTTGGAACGTTCCGATGACGCCCTGCCGCTTCCGCCACTGATATAGAATAGGCGTCACGGTTACTGTGGTAATCGGACACAGTGCGCATGCGGTCTTGATTGTAGTAGGCGGTGCGCTCTGGCGGTCATATGAGTAGACATTGGAGTCTCTATGGAGACGCTGCGTGACACTCTCAGGAGCAGTACACATGAGGGCTTTACGGAAGTAGGCGGTGCGCTCTGACGGTCATATGAGTAGACATTGGAGTCTCTATGGAGACGCTGCGTGACACTCTCAGGACGCAGTACACATGTGGGCTTTACGGAAGTAGGCGGTGCGCTCTGACGCTCATACGAGCAGGCACTGGAGTCTCCATGGAGACACTACCTGACACTCCCAGGAAATGAGTCCTGGTTCCTGTTTTGGATGTTCACCATCAATGTGGCTCTGAGCACACAACTGTTTCGCATTATGCAATAATTACATACTTTATATAACTGTGTGCAATGGATATGCACTTTAGATTCCCTGAGGAAGCTGCCTAGTGCAGTGAAACGCGTGGGGCCCCGGACCAGTAGGTTGCAGCCGTAAACTGGGTAACATGTGAATGGAGCGTGCTGTTGTGGTTTTCCCCCTCTCTATCCTTTTCATTAGAGATTTGATAGGTGACAGAGGTCCTGGTGGTATACACTACAACATTGTACATTCAGGATGGATCCCATCTAGATTTATTTAGTAATTTGTGTATGCCATTGGGGTGATTCATGCACTGTCTAACGCTGCTTTCACGAGGCTTTTTGTATACTCCTGTACATAAATATGTTGATTATGCGACCATGGTCATGGGACCTATCTTGGTTTTAAATGTTTTAAAATTGTTCATTGCACCGGTTTTTGTGAGTTACTAATACATTTTGAAATAAATATTATGGTGTGCACAAGCTTATGTTCTTTTTAAGCATTTAAGCTCTTATAGTCAGCAGGGTCCTCTTCTGTAGAGTTTAAGCTCTTATGGTCAGTAGGGTCCTCTCTCCTGTAGAGTGTAAGCTCTTATGGTCAGCAGAGTTCTCTCTTTCTCCTGTAGAGTGTAAGCTCTTATGGTCAGTGGAGTCCTCTCTCCTGTATAGTGTAAGCTCTTATGGTCAGTGGGGTCCTCTTTCCTGTATAGTGTAAACTCTTATGGTCAGCGGGGTCCTCTCCCTGTAGAGTGTAAGCTCTTATGGTCAGCGGGGTCCTCTCCCATGTAGAGTGTGAGCTCTTATGGTCAGCGGGGTCCTCTCTCCTGTAGAGTGTAAACTCTTATGGTCAGCGGGGTCCTCTCCCCTGTAGAGTGTGAGCTCTTATGGTCAGCGTGGTCCTCTCTCCTGTAGAGTGTAAACTCTTATGGTCAGTGGGGTCCTCTCTTCTGTTGTCCTGTAGAGTCTTATGGTCAGTGGGGTCCTTTCTCTCTCATGTAGAGTGTAATTTCTTATGGTCAGTGGAGTCCTCTCTCTCCTGTATAATGTAAGCTCTTATGATCAGTGGCATTCCTTCATTCTCTCCTGTAGAGTGTAAACTCTTATGGTCAGTGGGGTCCTCTCCCCTGTAGAGTGTAAACTCCTATGGTCAGCAGGGTCCTCTCCCCTGTAGAGTGTAAACTCCTATGGTCAGCAGGGTCCTCTCCCCTGTAGAGTGTGAGCTCTTATGGTCAGCGGGGTCCTCTTCCCTGTAGAGTGTGAGCTCTTATGGTCAGCGGGGTCCTCTCCCCTGTAGAGTGTAAACTCTTATAGTTAGCGGGGTCCTCTCCTTTGTAGAGTGTAAACTCTTATGGTCAGCGGGGTCCTCTCCCCTGTAGAGTGTAAACTCTTATGGTCAGCGGGGTCCTCTCCCCTGTAGAGTATAAACTCTTATGGTCAGTGGGGTCCTCTCTTCTGTTGTCCTGCAGAGTCTTATGGTCAGTGGGGTCCTTTCTCTCTCATGTAGAGTGTCATTTTTTATGGTCAGTGGAGTCCTCTCTCTCCTGTATAGTGTAAGCTCTTATGGTCAGTTGTGTCCTCTCTTTCTTGTATAGAGTGTAAACGCTTATGATCAGCAAGGTCTTCACCCTCTCCTATAAAGTGTAAGCTTCTATGGTCAGTGGGGTCCTCTCTGTCTCCTGTAGAGTGTAAGCTCTTATGGTCAGCAGAGTTCTATCTTTCTCCTGTAGAGTGTAAGCTCTTATGGTCAGTGGGGTCCTCTTTCTCCTGTAGAATGTAAGCTCTTATGGTCAGTGGGGTCCTCTCTCTCCTGTAGAGTATAACATCTTATGGTCAGTGGGGTCCTTTCTCTCCTGTAGAGTGTAAGCTCTTATGGTCAGCGAGGTCCTCTCTTTGTCAGAGAGGATGTAAACTCTTATAACTAGCAGGATTGCCGAATTATCAGCTTCAGGCATCTCTACCACAAATCTTTTTCTGCAAAATGCCAGCCGCAAAAATGTCAATATTGTCACCCATAATATTATCCTTCAACTTTCCCAAAACATTATGGAATCCTTAGCAGATTAGCACTGCAGGGTGATTGGATTTCACTGGGTGGGTGGGCTTCACCTGGAGATCACAGGGCTGCACCATATAATATTCCCTGAGAAGGGTTCATTCCTATCAGAAGATGCTTCATGTGATTACTGACAGCCCCAGAGGCAAATACAGCAGATATCCACCAATCAAGAGGAGAGACCTTAAATGTAAGGACAGATATCCCGCAGCCACGAAGCTGCATAAACCAGACCCCTGGGCTGTTATGTAATGTATAAAGTAGATTAATTACACTTGTCAAGCAATGAAAGCAAAAAAAGACAACTGCGGGGGAGACCATATCTGCATATACAGAGCTCCGCGATGCGGCGAGGGCGCAACTGGGGTCTATTTGCTTCAAGGTCAACAGGGTCAGATAGGAAAAAAATGCAGATTTGCAGTTTTATGCATTCGGCATGATCGTTTATCCAATCAAGAGCTTGAAAAGAAAAACAATGGGGCCACTACACTGGTATACAGTCCTTTACAGACGTTATGTCGCTTATCAATGTTATGTAAATAAAAGCTTATAACCTGATGTTACATTCATCCATTGGTTGTATAAATTACTCTTTTGAAAGCTGAAACCCTCCCAAATGTGGTTTAGGTTAAGAAAATAAATTGGCGTCAATGCTGAAATATTGATCATTTAATGAACACAGAATTGTCAGATTTTGGCAAGTCAAAAGTTTTGTCGCCCACAGAAAGTAATGTGATATTCAAACAACTTAAAATACAAATATTCAGTTGTGGCCAAAAGTATTGACACCCCTGCAATTCTGTCAGATAATACTCAGTTTCTTCTAACCATCAATGAGTTTCTTACAATGTTCTGCTGGAATTTTAGACCCAGCTTTCTCACACTGGGCCCTACATTATGCTGCAAAATTTGTTGGTAGTCTTCAGACTTCATAATGCCATGCACACGATCAAGCAGTCCAGTGCCAGAGGCAGCAAAGCAACCCCAAAACATCAGGGAACCTCCGCCATGTTAGACTGTAGGGACCGTGTTCTTTTCTTTGAATGCCTCTTTTTTTCTCCTGTAAACTCTATGTTGATGTCTTTGCCCAAAAAGAGAGAACATTCTTCCAAAATGTTTTAGGCTTTCTCAGGTAAGTTTTGGCAAACTCCAGCCTGGCTTTTTTATGTCTCGGGGTAAGAAGTGGGTCTTCCTGGGTATCCTACCATACAGTCCCTTTTCATTCAGATGCCGACGGACAGTACGGGTTGACACTGTTGTACCCTCGGACTGCAGGGCAGCTTGAACTTGTTTGGATGTTAGTCGAGGTTCTTTATCCACCATCCGCACAATCTTGCGTTGAAATCTCGTGTCAATTTTTCATTTCCGTCCACATCTCGGGAGGTTAGCCACAGTGCCATGGGCTTTAAACTTCTTGATGACACTGCGCACGGTAGACACAGGAACATTCAGGTCCTTGGAGATGGACTTGTAGCCTTGAGATTGCTCATGCTTCCTCACAATTTGGTTTCTCAAGTCCTCAGACAGTTCTTTGGTCTTCTTTCTTTTCTCCATGCTCAATGTGGTACACACAAGGACACAGGACAGAGGTTGAGTCAACTTTAATCCATGTCAACTGGTTGCAAGTGTGATTTAGTTATTGCCAACACCTGTTAGGTGCCACAGGTAAGTTACAGGTGCTGTTAATTACACAAATTAGAGAAGCATCACATGATTTTTCTAACAGTGCCAATACTTTTGTCCACACCCTTTTTTGTTTGGTGTGGAATTATATCCAATTTGGCTTTAGGACAATTATTTCTGTGTTTTTTTCATTGAAGACAAATTAAATGAAGATAGTAATACCAAATAATTTGTGATTGCAATCATTTTCAGGAAGAAACTGAGTATTATCTGACAGAATTGCAGGGGTGTCAATACTTTTGGCCACAACTGTATGTTGCATAACATTGGTGAATGAAGTTGTGGTGCTATTAGAGTCATATTTAATATTTTGTGTGACTTCCATGAGCTTGAAGGACTGCATCCATGTGGTTCAACAATGATTCATACAATTTATTAAGTCATCAGGAATAGCAAAGAATGCAGTCTTACATGTCTCCCAGAGTTCATCTAGATTCTTTGGTTTTGTCTTCCAAACTTCCTCTTTCATCCTACCCCAAAAATGCTCAATGATGATCATGTCTGGTGACTGGGCTGGCCAGTCCTTGAGTACCTTGATCTTTTTTGCCTGGAGGAACTTTGTTGTAGAGATGGATGTATGAGATGGAGCACCATCCTGCTGCAGAATTTGACCCCTTTTATGATTTGGAATATAAGAGGTAGCTAATATTTCTTGATATTTTAGGCTACTGATATTGCCTTCCACCTTGCAAATGTTTTGCACACCCCCATACTGAATGTAACCCCAGACCATGATCTTTCCACCACGAAATGTAACTGTTTTCTGGGTGTATTTTGGATCCATACGGGCTCCAGTAGGTCTCCTGCAGTATTTGCGGCAGCTGTGGTGTAATTCTACTGAAGATTCATCAGAGAAATCCACCTTCTGCCACTTTTCCAGCGTACATCTGTTTTGCAGGCTGTCGGACTTTGCAAATGCCACACGGTTTTTTATTTGTCTTTTATTTAGTGCTGGCTTCTGGGCACTGATTCGACCATGGAGGCCATTTCGAGGCAGAATCCTACAAACTGTTCTAGTTGACACAGGGACTTGAGGTGACCAGGCCTGTTGGAGTTCTGCTGCAGTGGAAGAGGGGCTTGCTTTGGATTTTCTAACCAATAAAAGTTCCTCCTGAGCAGTTGTCTTGCGGGGTGTTCTGGACCTGGGCTTGTCAAACACATCTGCAGTTTCTTCAAATCTTTTATTAATTCTTTGTACTTGACGCTGAGACACATTAAAGGTGCCAGCCACCTCTGCAGTGGATCTGGTCTTCAGCCCCTTGATAATCAAGGCTTTTGTCGCAGGGTGGATTTTTGGCATGTTGTCACAGCTCAAGTTGTAGTTCAAGTGAAGGTCTGGGGTGCTGGGTTTCTTTTTATATGCACCCACTAATTAACCAATCATTTACTGAGCACAGGTGAGGATGTAAACTAGGATTAGGTGCATTATGTGACCAGGCGACAAAACTTTTGTCTTGCTAAAATCTGACTATTCTGTGTTCATTAAATGATGAATATTTCAGCACTGATGCCAATTTATTTTCTTAACCTAAACCAAATTTCAGAGGGTTTCAGCTTTCAAAAGAGTAACTTATACAACCAATGATGAATTTAACGTCAGGTTATAAGCTTTTATTTACATATCATGGATAAGCGACATAACTTCTATCAGGGAGTGTATGGCAGCACTGGGGGTGGTTATGGTGGCATGCAAATGTTTGGGCACCCATGGTCAAAATTAGTGTTATTGTGAACAGGTAAGCAACTTGATGATGAAATGATCTCTAAAAGACATAAAGTTAAAGATGAAAGCTTAATTAGCTCGTTAGGGTTATGGCTTGTTCACTATCATTGTTAGGAAAGGTCGGGTGATGCAAATTTCACAGCTTCATAAAAACCCAGCCTCCTCTAACCTTGTGCCACAAACAGCAGCCATGGAGAGATCTCAGAGCATCATAAATGTCTTTAGAGAGGAACCGTCACAAGGTCAAAAGTATTTACTCATATTTTATTTCCACTGCTGCCATGATTGTTCCTTTCCTCTGTACGGGTAAAGAGATATGGACCACCTTTTTATTTCATTTGTATGGTCTTTACAAAGAGGGCGATGCTCAAAGAGTAGTTATGCAGAGCAGCCTATAGACACTCCCCCGAGGATCCTGTGAGACATGCCCCGAGGATCCTGTGAGACATGCCCCCGAGGATCCTGTGAGACATGCCCCCGAGGATCCTGTGAGACATGCCCCCGAGGTTCCTGTGAGACATGGCCCCTAGTAAAGATGATGAAAATAAGCACTAACTTAAAAGTCTCACATTTCTGGAACTGTACAACAGATTTTAAAAATAGGACACAATCTGAATACTTGTGGGAGCGGTTAGCATAAAACTTATCAGTAAGGGTGCGGTCACACGCGGCGATCTGGCCTGCGATGTCGGAAGCGATGCCGGGTGCCCGCTCGCTTCCGACATCGCAGGCCAGCTGTCACACGGCACGACGTTGCCGGTGACGCGGAGGCGATGTGGGCGGAGCCATCGCTCGCTGGGCTGGGCTCAGCCCAGCGAGCGATGGCTCAGTAACGCTGCGATATAGGCTGGATCGCGCCGCCAACAGTGTCAAACGGCGCGATCCAGCCTAATCGCTGGTCACAGGTTGACAGGTTTATGAACTTGTTCATAAACCTGTCAACCTGCGACCAGCGATAATTTGCAGTTGCGTCGCGCTGTCACACAGCGCGACGC
Source organism: Allobates femoralis (assembly GCA_033576535.1). NCBI lineage: Eukaryota > Metazoa > Chordata > Amphibia > Anura > Aromobatidae > Allobates > Allobates femoralis. The sequence continues at coordinate 84,481,165 of JARQOC010000009.1, forward strand.
ACTTGCAATATCGCCCGCGACTTCGCTGTGACGTCACTTTGCGGCGATGTCGCGGGCGAGATCGCCGCGTGTGACCCCACCTTAAGAGTTTGATGGTCCCAGTACTTTCAGACAATTGATCTCATTTGATAGATAATATGATAAATAGACAATCTGCAAATCACTTTGTGCAAAATTACATTGTCTTACTCTAAAAAATATGGCCAACAACTACCTATCTTCTTTCTAACTTGTCGCCCCCTGCCTGTTGTGAAGTCCAATCCACCTCTAGCAGCAGAGATGCCAAGGCAGATTTTTTTTTTTTTCCTCCTGCCATAATTAGGTTTAATTCTCTGCTGGAGGGGCCGCAGCAGCTGTCATTCCTTAACAAAGTCACCTGCCTCTCTGTAAAGGAAAAAAAAAACATTACTGAGGACATGAATTTTGATAGACAAGGTTAAAGATGAAGATTTCTGTCTCCTAATTGCATTCAGGACCCTTCCTCCATCAGCTGTCTTCATTGGGTGGCCTTAGGGCAGCTCACAGGATCTTCTAGTAATATCTGTCCCTTAAACACTTCCCCTTACTGCATCCACTACACTCCCAGAAGGCAGATGCCTTTTTTTTCATAGACAGACAGAACTCTATCAGCAGGTTTTTGCTATATAATCTGAAAGCAGCATCAAGTAGGAGAAGAAAGCCTGATTCCAGCAACATGTCACTTAAGGCCCTGTCACACATAACGAGCTCGCTAACGAGATTGTTGTAACGTCACAGATTTTGTGACGCAACAACTATCCCACTAACGATCTCATTATGTGTGTCACGCACCAATGATCTGGCCCCTGCTGTGAGATCGTTGATCGTTACACACTGCTCTGGGTCATTTCTACGTCATTGCGCTCCCGCTGGGAGCGCTACATCGTTGTGTTTGAAAGGGACAATGACTAACGATCTCAATGCTACGCTATGGAGTGACAATTCCCAACGACCTCAGTATAAGTCTGGAAGTTACTGAAGTCGTTGGTGACATCGCTGGTGAGATACCAGTTTGACATCTTACCAGCGATCTGAAAAAACGATGCACCAGCGATCTTGGCATATCGTTAACGGTATCGCTGGTGCGTCGTTATGTGTGACGGGGCCTTTACTCGGATGTGTTTTGATGTTTCAATAAAATGAGTGTTTTATCAGCAGGAGATTATCACTACAGGACTAGGTGTCTCATGCCTCCTGGTCCAAACACATTCCCAGCCCTAATTAGTAGCTTTCTGTCAATATACAGTGTACATAGTTGTCAATCAGTGGTGTGGTCAGGGTTATACACGATCAGTGGTGCTGCTGGGGTTATGGGTGAGGGCAAGGTTATACATGATCAGTGGTGGGGGCAGGGTTATACAAAATAAGTGGTGGGGTGGGCTTATACACAATCAGTGGTGTGAGCGAGGTGATACATGATCAGTGGTGTGGGGGAGGTTAAACACGATCAGT
>JARQOC010000009.1:84482734-84508201 GCA_033576535.1 Allobates femoralis
ATACTTTGGGTGGGTGTGCAAGTGACAGTGAGTGCATTGTGCCGCAGAGCCTGACTTTACATCTGATAGCGGGGTGGGGCAGCTGTGCACTGTGCACCCTCTCAGCTGCCGCTCCCTTAATAGCATCTTAAACCATCCTAAGTCGTCCCCCCCCGCCCCATTTGTGCAAAGCGATTTGTCAGTGAATATACGAGGCTGAGTTCGGTGGAATGGCTCCGCTCTTGGACGACTTCCCAGATGTACACGTGTACTGTTTATTTAGTCTGACTATGTTCGTGTGTTTTGTAAAGTTTATGGGCTGGTCCGGGGGACGCTCTCTTCAGCGTCTTCTGCCTCCGAGCCAGTTTTATTTGTAGCAATCATAATAAGTGAAGGAAAAAGAAATAAGGAAATGTGAAGTCTCAACGTGTTTTTTTTTCAAACGTTAACAAACGCGGCTTTATGTTTTTCTGGAAGCATTAGAGTTGCCTGGCAATTAACACTACAAGCTAAATACAAGGTGCCTCCGTCAGGACAGGGCCAGAGGGCATCTGTGTTCCCTTGAGACTGTTACAGCAAGATTGGCCAAAAATTGTGATGGAAAGTTCTGCAGGTTTTAATAACAGAATGTGGAAGATTGGAATAGGTTGTATAGGGTAGATTGCTAGAAAAAAAAGAATTAGGTCTTTAGAGAGGGATTTCCATATTGACAGGATCTACTATATAAATGCCCTATCCAGTGTGGCGCCCCTGTGACCAGGGTGGCCACAGGTAGGAACTGCAGCCAGGAGATAGTGACAGTTTGTATATCAAACACCTACAAAGCACACATCCACTGACATAAGACCCAACCAGGAGCCTGGGACTTTAGGCAGGCAAGGGGTAGTAGGGCCAGTTATAAGTGGGTGAGACGTAGTCATGGTAACGGACAGGGGCGGACCTACCGTGGTGCAGCTGGTTCGTCCGCTAGCACCACCATCCCCCCACTCCCCCCCCAAGCCTCACCAGCATGGCTGCTGCTGCACCAGGGCCCTCTGGGCTCAAGGTCCGCCACTGGTAACAGACCAGTATAAAAAGGAGAAACAGGATGTAGTTAGCCAGTAGGCGAGTGCCAAGCAGCCAAGACAAGTAGGTCAGTGAGAGCTGAGAAGGCTAAAGGTACCGTCACACGTAACGATATCGTTGCCGATATCGTTCAAAAGTCACGTGTTCTGTGACGCTTGAACGATGTCAAAACAACATCGTTGCGTGTGACACTATAAACGATGAACGATCAGTCGGCTGATCGTTCGATTTGAGGTCCTGTCCTCAAATCAATCGTTGGTCGTTCGGTGGACACGCAGCATCGCTGCATGTGACACCGGGACACGACCGATAAGCCAGCTCCCAGCGCCTCTCTGCAAGCGCTGGGAGCTGATATCCAAGGTAAACTGCGGGTATCTAGGCAGCACGCGCTGCTTAGATACCCAATTTATACCTTGGTTACCAGCCTTCTCCGCTCACTGGCTGGTATCCAAGGTACACAGCGGGTAACTAGGGACCCTAGTTAGCCGCTGTGTACCTTGGATACCAGCCGGTGAGCGGAGAAGGCTGGTAACCAAGGTATACATCGGGTATCTAGGCAGCACGCACTGCCTAGATACCCACAGTTTACCTTGGAGACCAGCCTGCTCCCGCTTACCGCAGCCTGGCAGCGGGAGCAAGACATCGTGGAAACGATATTTAAATCGTTTCCTCGATGTCTCTGGTCCATTGATCGCTGGTGAGTCTGCCTGTGTGACAGCTCACCAGCGGTCTGAACGATATTGTTAGCGATCGCGCATGCATGTCATCGCTAACAATATCATTCTTCAAATTGATGCGTGTGACGGCACCATAAGAGTAGGCTGAGAAGCAAAGATAGAGTGACCAGTAAAGACAGTAACAACAGAAACTGGATCGGTGCCACCGGGTCCGAAGAAGACGGTAGCGCTGACAAATTACTGACAGGAAAGACTCTCCTGAAGTACCCGGGAAGTTACACGGGTAGGAAAGAGCCCGGTGATCCCTTGCAAGACAGGGGCACCCAAGGCTAGGCTGAAACCAGAGTGTCAGCTCTGAGGGGGACTGAAGTCTCATACCGGCTCCCCAGACAAACTGACGGGAAACACAGATTTCAGATCCGTATTCCCATTACAGAGTTGGGGGCATAGCAGCAACTAGGAGGACCCGGCTTACCGTCCATACACTTAGGGGGAAGCTACATTGAGGGACCGAGTTTCCGCTCCGCAATCCACCCAGAAGAAGAAGAGAGAGAGAGAATCAGCCTGAAAGGACATATAGAAAGAGTGAGGGGTCTCAGAGTGACAGCCTGGCTGCAGAGGGTTCAAGTGTTACCAGAGTCAATTGTGTAAAGCTGTTAAGAACTGAACTGTACTGTGAACTGTGTGACTTGGAAGAATTGGAGAGTAAACCCGGTGAACCCTGCTTCAGTGTCTGTGTCTGATTCCAGGTATACAGAACTGTTATTGCACCATTTTACCCTGTCAGAAGCTGTCCCGACCCGCGGCGGGCTCATCCACCTGGCTGCAGCATCCATCCATCCTCCTGACAGAAGTACACTGCAATAGTGGTCCCCTCATTGACCACAACCCGTGGGTGGCACCACGACAAACTCCCCTGTAAATATTCCCCCATTTATTGCGGAACCCGGGACACGGTCCGGACCCAGACCGCCGTGACATCCCCAGCAGTACCCTGGTCCGGTACCGAGTTCCCCGTCCCAGTGGGCTCCACACCAGTCTGTCTGTCTGCCTGTAAGTTTGTTGCAAAAACAGCGCCACCTGAGAACATTGTGTAAATTACAGTTAAATTGGAATGTGAAGAAGCCCATAAAGGCCCTGTTACACGGTAGAATATCTCGCTGAAACGTCACGGGTTTGGAGTCATTCAAACGACATTGTTAGGACGTCGTTGCGTGTGACACTGAGATACGACTACGATAAATCGTTGGATCGCTGATTACAGATTTGAGAACATGTTCTCAAATCAGACGAGCGGCGTTAAGCCAACCTGCTGCATCGTTGTGTGTGACACCGCGATAACGATGTCGTTAACGACTTCGCCTATTCACATCAGTGAACAAGTATCGTTCTCTGGGTTGTGCGAATAATAGATGCTCGCTACATCGTTGGTGCATCGTTCACGATCTCTAGGCGTGACGTCTCACCAACGATTTCAAAATGATGTCCTAACGACCGCGCTCCCGGGAGATCTTGGTGATATCATTACAACATTGAAGCGTGTAACGGTACCTTTAGTTTGGTTGATCAGTTAAAGGAAACAGCGCCACCTATAGGACATATGTGACGAGGAGCCAGATGCTGTCTGGGACACTGGCTACAGCACAGGCATTTATTATCACTAGCACCTGGCTCCACTCAGTCATACCCTTGGGTCCGACCCATCCTGCTCTGCATGTCCTCACATTTGTGTTCCCCTCTGAAAAGTAAAATATAGAGTACAGGGAGGGCACCACTAATCAAATAGGGTAATAGTAGGGATCGCTAGACTAACTACAACACATATAGCAGAATTAAAAGGAAAGTCTTAAAAAAGTGGTACAACCTTCAATAATTTCAGTATTTTGTCACAAAAGTTTATTGAATAACAAGCAAACAAGAAAAGTCACAAAAACATTTACAACCAATTAAAATAACCTAGAGTCAGCTATAACACTCCACTTGAGCAAAAATATTCCAAGGGAGACCCCTATGAAAAGTAGGCTGGTGCCAAGTCTCCTCAGCGTTCGGGGGGAAAGAAGCAGTGCACAACGGAGGGACAGAGAGTGCAGAGGGGGAGAGAGAGCACACGTGGATAGGGACAGCACAAAGGGAGAGAGCACACAAGGGGGAGAGAAAACACACATGGGGAGAGACAGCACAAGAGGAGAGACACAGCACAAGGGGACAGAGAGTGCACAGGGGGAAGAGAGAGCACACGGGGCAAGAGACAGCACAAAGGGAGAGGGAGCGCACCGGGGTGAGAGACAGCAAAAGGGGATAGAGAGTGCACAGGGGGAGCGAACACAAGGGGAGAGAGTGTGTACAGGGGGAAGAGAACACGTGGGGAGCGACAGAACAAGAGAAAAGAGAGTGCACAGGGGGTAGAGTAGGTCCGCCTTTAGGGCATGAATTCTGTGACTGCTGTGAGGGGCCCAAGGAGATTGACAGAAGAGAGGAGAGGTGAGGGGGTGGACCCCAATCTCCTCAGGGCTACGCTCCCTCTCCTCTTCTTCAGGCCCCCTCTTCTGTCAATATCCTTTGGGTCCCGCCATCCTCACCTATTTTGCGGGCCCCCTCTGCTGTTATTCACCATCATGGCCCACAGCAGCCGAAGGAGAGGGGGTGCAGCTGGCCAAGACTGACATTTTCAGTGACGTAAGGCTCGGCCAGGTTTGTACTGCGTATAGCATCCCTGCGGCCAGGCTGCTACAAGTGGTACTGCATATAGCGTATGTGTAATATCATACCTGGAGGTAAGTGGAGGACACATTGCTGAGGCCCCCAAATACACCCAACATGTCTGAACTCCAGGCCAGGAAGTGCTGGGTGGAAGAGACCCACCTATAGGGTAGTCCCCACTTCTGGCTGGAGGGAGGAGTTAGGTTAGAGATAAATGGAAACTAGAAGAGCTCTAGTCTGTACCGAGTCTCTTGAGAGACAAGATGGAACCTGGAGGGAAGTGCTAGACCGAGGGCCTGGTGAGACAAATCTGCTGCCAGCTGTTGAAGCTGGCAAAAGAGCTAGCTGCAGGAGGGATACCAGACTTCAACTAGATTAGGGACACTTCAGGACCAGTCGTGAAGCTGGAGCTCACTGGGCTTCAAGTCCAGTGACTAACTTTCTGGCCCTCCTCGAGGCTCACAGGGCTATATAGGGAAGATGACTTCAATTACAAGTAAAGGGTAAGAACCACAAAGACTGTGGGTTGTCTGATCTTTCCTGTGCCCTCCTGGATCACTAATCTTTATTCTCCTCCTCTGCAACATAACACCATCCCATCCATCCCTCTATACCTTCCAAGGGATCTGTGCCGGAATCTGAGGGACTACCACCTAGCTGCCCTACCATCTTCCTTTAAAGACCCCACTGCAGCCCCTGGCCACCTATGGTCAGTACTCCAACTGGCGTCAGGAACTACTATTATCCCCTGTAAATATCCCCTATGTCCAGTCAGGGCTACAACCTCTTGGGACCGCCACTGTGGCTCCTAGATTGTTTGCCCTGGATGGTCGAGTACTCGGCCCTTATGCCCATGACACTGCATACACCCAACAGGCTGACATGCGCTGTACAAACTGGAATGCACAGCAGAGCACGGATGACGGCAGCATATGAAGGACAGAGCTGCTGCTGATGGTGAGTATGATGTGTGTGTCTGTCAGTCTATCTATGTATCTGTGTGTCTCTGTGTGTGTGTCTATGTGTATCTATCTGTCTGTCTGTCTGTCTGTGTGTCTCAACACAGCACTATACTGTTTCTACAGGCCCACAATACACTCTGTATTATATTGTGTCTTTATATACTGTATGTATATAGTGTGGGCCATTATATACAGTATAGTGCTGTGCATATGTGGCGCCCCGGCGACCAGTGTGGCCACATAGGGAACTGCAGCCAGGCAGAAAGATAGACAGTTTGTGCATCAAACACCCTCTCAGCACACACACCCACAAGAGCACAGCACCCAACCCGGAGCCCGGGACTCTAGGCGGGCAAGGGGTGGTGGGTTTAGAGGAAAGTGGGTGGGAAGGAATGTAGGTCAGGTGACAGAGAGCACAAATAGAGGAAAAGAGGAGGAAGACATTAGTAGGCCAGAGTGAGCCGAGCAGACAAGAGCAGACAGAAAGTGACACATCCCGGTGGGTTTGGGCTCCCTGGAGACGCAGAATCCACAGAGTCACAGAAACCATGGAGAGAAAGCTTGTCCATTACCGGCATCCCAGGGGAGTGTGAGGACAGAGACCGGACCGGTATCACCGGGTCCGAGGAACACAGCAGCACCGACCAACTACAGGTGGGATAGATTCCCTGATTGTAACTGGAAGTCACACGGGTTAGATGGAGCCTGGTAACACCTTGGGAGACAGGGTTACTGCAGGCTAGGCAGACACCAGAGTGTCGGCTCTGAGGGGGACTACCAGACAAACCAGCGGGGAACACAAATTCCAGGTCCGTGTTCCCACTACAGGGTTGGAGGCACAGCAGCAACCACGAGGACCCGGCTTACCACCCGCAGACACATAGGGGGAAGCTACATACAAGGGGCCGAGCTGCCACCATACAACCCTCGGAGAGAACAGAGCGGGAGAGAACAGCCTGAAAGGACGTTTAGAAGGAGTGAGGGGTCTTGGAGCGACACCCTGGCTGCAAAGGGTTAAGTGTTCCCAGAGTTAACTGAACTGTGAACTGTGTTGAGAACTGTACCGTGACTTGTGTGACTTTGAAGAACTTGAAAGTAAACCCGGTGAACCCTGCTTCAGTGTGCATACAAGATAAAGAGCCAGAAGCCCCTAATGTGCATTCGACTGGCAGTCTCTAATGTGCGTATGGCCAGCAGTCTCTAATGTGTATCTGGCCAACAGTCTCTGTGTATACAGCCGGCAGCCTCTAATATGTATACGGTCATCTGTCTCTAATGTGCATAGAGCTGGCAGTCTCTAATTTGTTTACACCCAGCAATCTCTGTGTATACAGCCAGCAAGGGAAAAAGAGTGCACAGGGGAAGATAAAGCACATGGGGAGAGACAGCACAAGGGGAAAAAAACCGCACAAGGGGAGAGAGACAGCACAAGGAGAGAGAGCGCACATGGTGGAGATAGCAATAGAGGAGAGAGTGCACAGGGGGGAGACACAGAACATGAGGAGAGAGCATAGAGGGGAGAGACAAAACAAGGGGATAGAGACAGGGCAAGGGGGGAGAGTGCACAGAGGGAGAGAGACAGCATAAGGCAAGTGAGAGTGCACAAGGCGAAGAAAATACACAGGGGGAGAGACAGCACAAGAAGAGAGAGCACACAGGGGAGAGAGAAAGCACAAGGGGAGAGAGCGAGCACAGGGGGAAGAGAAAGCATAAGAGGAGAGAGAGCGCACAGGGGGAAAGACAGCACAAAGGGAGAGAGCGCATGGGGAGAAACAGGACAAGAGGAGAGAGTGCACAGGAATAGAGAGCACACAGGGGTGAGAGACAGTACAAGTGAAGAGAGTGCACAGGGGAGAGACAGCACAATGGAGAGAGACAGTATAAGAGGATAGAGTGCACAGGGAGAGAAACAGCACAAAAGGAGAGACATAGCACAAAGGGAAATAGACCACACAGGGGAAGAGACAAAACCGGGGAGAGAGACACCACAAGGAGAGCGAGCACACAAGGGAAGAAAGACAGCACAAGGAGGATAGAAAATACACAGAGGGAGAGAAAATGCACAGGGGGAGAGAGCGCACAGTGGGAGAGAGAGAGCAGAGAGGCGAGAGACGGCACAAGGGGAGAGAGAGTGCACAGGGGGAATAAACAGCACAACGGGAGAGAGTGTACAGGGGGAAGAGATGGCACAATGGGAGAGAAGGCACACAGGTGTAAGAGAGTGCACAGGAGGAAAACAGAGCGATCAAGTGGAAGAGGGAGTGCATAGGGGAGAGACGGCACAAGGGGAGAGAGAGCGCAGGCAAGTATTTCTTTGCAGTGGCCTCTGTGTAGGAAGCACACTTATCGGCTCCGTCTGGTGATTGGGGGCCTATGGCAATATTACAGTAGTCTGTGTGCACCTAGCCTTATAGGATTGTTCAATCAGTACAAAATGCCTCATTGTGGGTGGAAGAGATCTATGTAATAATGTGTTTAATTTGCACTGAGAAAAGTGATGAATGATAAGCTTGGAAAAAAAAATGAAGACATCAACAATGAGACCTGTTACCTTCTACAGGTGTTTGACTACATATAAGGAGGTGGCTGATGCCAGAGAGCGATTCCTGACTCTGAAGACTGTTAGCATTTTTATATATATTTTACACAACCTTGTCTGAGACGAGAATTTATGTATGTGCTGCAGATAATGTGTTATTTCCTGAAAATTATAGCGGTATTGATGGCTACCTCTAGGGGGTCAATCGTCAGTGTAGGGTGAACCTGCAGCTTGGCCACCCAAAGTAAAGGTGTTAAGGCTAAGCTGGCCCACTAGAAGGGGATTATATAACTAGTGGGTTTCCTGTTTCTGAGCTCCGGTCTTGGAGAAGTTGGTATAGAGTACCTGTGGAGCGAGATTACCTGCGGTGGCAGAAAGATAAAGAAGTCAGCATGTAGAATGGAAGGGTGGAGCGCGCCCATGCTACAGGGCACAGTAGGGGACCATCGGCTATCCTTCACGATATCGTTTAGGCGACCTGTTTTTTTGATTGCTTAAGCGATATCGTTTGTGCGTTGCTGCGTGTAATCAAGCGATATTTCTTTGAAAAACTACTTGATTGTTTGATCGCAGATTTGTGAACACGTTCACAAATCTATCGTTGTCGGCCGGTGGACACGCAGCATCGCCCCTCTGGTCAGCATGATACTCTCTGTAGAGTGTAAACTATTATGGTCAGGGGGATCCTCTTTCTCCTGTAGAGCGTAAGCTCTCATGATCAGCAGATCCTCTTTCTCCTGTAGAGCGTAAGCTCTCATGATCAGCGGATCCTCTCTCTACTGTAGAGTGTAAACTTTTATGATCAGTGGATTTTCCCTCTACTCTAGAGTGTAAGCCCCGCTGGTCAGTGGGATACGCTCTCTCTGTAGAGTGTAAACTATTATGGTCAACGGGGTCCTCTCTCTCATGTAGAGGGTAAGCTCTTATGGTCAGTGCGGTCTTCTGTCCTGTAGAGTGGAAGCTCTTATGGTCAGTGACTTTCTCTCTCTCCTGTCGAGTGCAAGCTCTTATGTTCAGCGAGGTCTTCTCGCTCTCCTGTACAGTGTAAGATCTTATGGTCACTGGGGTCCTCTCTCTCTTCTGTAGAGTGTAAGCTTTTATGGACAGCGGGGTCTTCTCTCCTGTAGAATGTAAGCTCTTGTTGTCAGTGAAGTTCTCTCTCCTGTAGAGTTTAAGCTCTTATGTTCAGCGAGGTCCTCTCGCTCTCCTGTACAGTGTAAGATCTTATGGTCAGTGGGGTCCTCTCTCTCCTATAGAGTGTAAGCTCTTATGATCAGCAGGGTCCTCTTTCTCCTATAGAGTGTAAGCTCTTATAGTCCATGCAAACCTGGGCTGGTGATATATATTATACTATATATGTCAACCCATATAATATGCAATTGAACGGGCTGAACTGCTTCCGGACACTGGCATTTATTGGGTTCAGCCACATGACTATTCAGGTGACCACCATGGTATAAGCACTTGTGACGCTATGTAAGCGCCAGGGTTGCCATAGATTCCATGCTGCGTACGGAGGTGGGGTTTGGAACGTTCCGATGACGCCCTGCCGCTTCCGCCACTGATATAGAATAGGCGTCACGGTTACTGTGGTAATCGGACACAGTGCGCATGCGGTCTTGATTGTAGTAGGCGGTGCGCTCTGGCGGTCATATGAGTAGACATTGGAGTCTCTATGGAGACGCTGCGTGACACTCTCAGGACGCAGTACACATGTGGGCTTTACGGAAGTAGGCGGTGCACTCTGACGCTCATACGAGCAGGCACTGGAGTCTCCATGGAGACACTACCTGACACTCCCAGGAAATGAGTCCTGGTTCCTGTTTTGGATGTTCACCATCAATGTGGCTCTGAGCACACAACTGTTTCGCATTATGCAATAATTACATACTTTATATAACTGTGTGCAATGGATATGCACTTTAGATTCCCCTGAGGAAGCTGCCTAGTGCAGTGAAACGCGTGGGGCCCCAGACCAGTAGGTTGCAGCCGTAAACTGGGTAACATGTGAATGGAGCGTGCTGTGTGGTTTTACCCCTCTCTATCCTTTTCATTAGAGATTTGATAGGTGACAGAGGTCCTGGTGGTGTACACTACAACATTGTACATTCAGGATGGATCCCATCTAGATTTATTTAGTAATTTGTGTATGCCATTGGGGTGATTCATGCACTGTCTAACGCTGCTTTCACGAGGCTTTTTGTATACTCCTGTACATAAATATGTTGATTATGTGACCATGGTCATGGGACCTATCTTGGTTTTAAATGTTTTAAAATTGTTCATTGCACCGGTTTTTGTGAGTTACTAATACATTTTGAAACAAATATTATGGTGTGCACAAGCTTATGTTCTTTTTAAGCATTTAAGCTCTTATAGTCAGCAGGGTCCTCTTCTGTAGAGTTTAAGCTCTTATGGTCAGTAGGGTCCTCTCTCCTGTACAGTGTAAGCTCTTATGGTCAGTGGGGTCCTCTTTCCTGTAGAGTGTAAGTTCTTATGATCAGTGGCATTCCTTCATTCTCTCCTGTAGAGTGTAAACTCTTATGGTCAGTGGGGTCCTCTCTTCTGTTGTCCTGTAGAGTCTTATGGTCAGTGGGGTCCTTTCTCTCTCATGTAGAGTGTAATTTCTTATGGTCAGTGGAGTCCTCTCTCTCCTTATGATCAGTGGCATTCCTTCATTCTCTCCTGTAGAGTGTAAACTCTTATGGTCAGTGGGGTCCTCTCCCCTGTAGAGTGTAAACTCTTATGGTCAGCGGGGTCCTCTCCCCTGTAGAGTGTAAACTCTTATGGTCAGCGGGGTCCTCTTTCCTGTAGAGTGTGAGCTCTTATGGTCAGCGGGGTCCTCTCCCCTGTAGAGTGTAAACTCTTATAGTCAGCGGGGTCCTCTCCTTTGTAGAGTGTAAACTCTTATGGTCAGCAGGGTCCTCTCCCCTGTAGAGTGTAAACTCTTATGGTCAGTGGGGTCCTCTCCCCTGTAGAGTGTGAGCTCTTATGGTCAGCAGGGTCCTCTCTCCTATAGAGTATAAACTCTTATGGTCAGTGGGGTCCTCTCTTCTGTTGTCCTGCAGAGTCTTATGGTCAGTGGGGTCCTTTCTCTCTCATGTGAAGTGTAATTTTTTATGGTCAGTGGAGTCCTCTCTCTCCTGTATAGTGTAAGCTCTTATGGTCAGTTGTGTCCTCTCTTTCTTGTATAGAGTGTAAACTCTTATGATCAGCAAGGTCTTCACCCTCTCCTGTAAAATGTAAGCTTCTATGGTCAGTGGGGTCCTCTCTGTCTCCTGTAGAGTGTAAGCTCTTATGGTCAGCAGAGTTCTCTCTTTCTCCTGTAGACTGTAAGCTCTTATGGTCAGTGGGGTCCTCTTTCTCCTGTAGAATGTAAGCTCTTATGGTCAGTGGGGTCCTCTCTCTCCTGTAGAGTATAAGCTCTTATGGTCAGTGGGGTCCTCTCTCTCCTGTAGAGTGTAAACTCTTATGGTCAGCGGGGTCCTCTCTCTCCTGTAGAGTGTAAGCTCTTATGGTCAGCGAGGTCCTCTCTTTGTCAGAGAGGATGTAAACTCTTATAACTAGCAGGATTGCCGAATTATCAGCTTCAGGCATCTCTACCACAAATCTTTTTCTGCAAAATGCCAGCCGCAAAAATGTCAATATTGTCACCCATAATATTATCCTTCAACTTTCCCAAAACATTATGGAATCCTTAGCAGATTAGCACTGCAGGGTGATTGGATTTCACTGGGTGGGTGGGCTTCACCTGGAGATCACAGGGCTGCACCATATAATATTCCCTGAGAAGGGTTCATTCCTATCAGAAGATGCTTCATGTGATTACTGACAGCCCCAGAGGCAAATACAGCAGATATCCACCAATCAAGAGGAGAGACCTTAAACGTAAGGACAGATATCCCGCAGCCACGAAGCTGCATAAACCAGACCCCTGGGCTGTTATGTAATGTATAAAGTAGATTAATTACACTTGTCAAGCAATGAAAGCAAAAAAAGACAGCTGCGGGGGAGACCATATCTGCATATCGTACAGAGCTCCGCGGTGCGGCGAGGGCGCAACTGGGGTCTATTTCTGCTTCAAGGTCAACAGGGTCAGATAGGAAAAAAATGCAGATTTGCAGTTTTATGCATTCGGCATGATCGTTTATCCAATCAAGAGCTTGGAAAGAAAAACTATGGGGCCACTACACTGGTATACAGTCCTTTACAGACGTTATGTCGCTTATCAATGTTATGTAAATAAAAGCTTATAACCTGACGTTACATTCATCCATTGGTTGTATAAGTTACTCTTCAGAAAGCTGAAACTCTCCAAAATGTGGTTATGGTTAAGAAAATAAATTGGCATCAATGCTGAAATATTGATCATTTAATGACCACAGAATGGTCAGATTTTGGCAAGACAAAAGTTTTGTCGCCTGCAGAAATGTTAATGTTATATTCAAACAACTTAAAATACAAATATTCAGTTGTGGCGAAAAGTATTGACACCCCTGCAATTCTGTCAGATAACACTCAGTTTCTTCTAACTATCAATGAGTTTCTTACAATGCTCTGCTGGAATTTTAGACCATTCTTCTTTGGTAAACTGCTCCAGGTCCCTGATATTTGAAGGGTGCCTTCTCCAAACAGCCATTTTTAGATCTCTCCACAGGTGTTCTATGGGATTCAGGTCTGGACTCATTGCTGGCCACCTTAGAAGTCTCCAGTGCTTTCTCTAGTGCTTTTTGATGTGTGTTCTGGGTCATTGTCCTGCTGGAAGACCCATGACCTCTGAGGGAGACCCAGCTTTCTCACACTGGGCCCTACATTATGCTGCAAAATTTGTTGGTAGTCTTCAGACTTCATAATGCCATGCACATGGTCAAGCAGTCCAGTGCCAGAGGCAGCAAAGCAACCCCAAAACATCAGGAACCTCCACTATGTTTGACTGTAGGGACCGTGTTCTTTTCTTTGAATGCCTCTTTTTTCCTCCTGTAAACTCTATGTTGATGCATTTGCCCAAAAAGCTCTACTTTTGTCTCATCTGACCAGAGAACATTCTTCCAAAACGTTTTAGGCTTTCTCAGGTACGTTTTGGCAAACTCCAGCCTGGCTTTTTTATCTCTCGGGGTAAGAAGTGGGATCTTCCTGGGTCTCCTACCATACAGTCCCTTTTCATTCAGACGTCGACGGATAGTACGGGTTGACACTGTTGTACCCTCGGACTGCAGGGCAGCTTGAACTTGTTTGGATGTTAGTCGAGGTTCTTTATCCACCATCCGCACAATCTTGCGTTGAAATCTCTCGTCAATGTTTCTTTTCCGTCCACATCTAGGGAGGTTAGCCACAGTGCCATGGGCTTTAAACTTCTTGATGACACTGCGCACGGTAGACACAGGAACATTCAGGTCCTTGGAGATGGACTTGTAGCCTTGAGATTGCTCATGCTTCCTCACAATTTGGTTTCTCGAGTCCTCAGACAGTTCTTTGGTCTTCTTTCTTTTCTCCATGCTCAATGTGGTACACACAAGGACACAGGACAGAGGTTGAGTCAACTTTAATCCATGTCAACTGGCTGCAAGTGTGATTTAGTTATTGCCAACACCTGTTAGGTGCCACAGGTAAGTTACAGGTGCTGTTAATTACACAAATTAGAGAAGCATCACATGATTTTTCTAACAGTGCCAATACTTTTGTCCACCCCCTTTTTTGTTTGGTGTGGAATTATATCCAATTTGGCTTTAGGACAATTATTTCTGTGTTTTTTTCATTGAAGACAAATTAAATGAAGATAATAATACCAAAGAATTTGTGATTGCAATCATTTTCAGGAAGAAACTGAGTATTATCTGACAGAATTGCAGGGGTGTCAATACTTTTGGCCACAACTGTATGTTGCATAACATTGGTGAATGAAGTTGTGGTGCTATTAGAGTCATATTTAATATTTTGTGTGACTTCCATGAGCTTGAAGGACTGCATCCATGTGGTTCAACAATGATTCATACAATTTATTAAGTCATCAGGAATAGCAAAGAATGCAGTCTTACATGTCTCCCAGAGTTCATCTAGATTCTTTGGTTTTGTCTTCCAAACTTCCTCTTTCATCCTACCCCAAAAATGCTCAATGATGATCATGTCTGGTGACTGGGCTGGCCAGTCCTTGAGTACCTTGATCTTTTTTGCCTGGAGGAACTTTGTTGTAGAGATGGATGTATGAGATGGAGCACCATCCTGCTGCAGAATTTGACCCCTTTTATGATTTGGAATATAAGAGGTAGCTAATATTTCTTGATATTTTAGGCTACTGATATTGCCTTCCACCTTGCAAATGTTTTGCACACCCCCATACTGAATGTAACCCCAGACCATGATCTTTCCACCACCAAATGTAACTGTTTTCTGGGTGTATTTTGGATCCATACGGGCTCCAGTAGGTCTTCTGCAGTATTTGCGGCAGCTGTGGTGTAATTCTACTGAAGATTCATCAGAGAAATCCACCTTCTGCCACTTTTCCAGCGTACATCTGTTTTGCAGGCTGTCGGACTTTGCAAATGCCACACGGTTTTTTATTTGTCTTTTATTTAGTGCTGGCTTCTGGGCACTGATTCGACCATGGAGGCCATTTCGAGGCAGAATCCTACAAACTGTTCTAGTTGACACAGGGACTTGAGGTGACCAGGCCTGTTGGAGTTCTGCTGCAGTGGAAGAGGGGCTTGCTTTGGATTTTCTAACCAATAAAAGTTCCTCCTGAGCAGTTGTCTTGCGGGGTGTTCTGGACCTGGGCTTGTCAAACACATCTGCAGTTTCTTCAAATCTTTTATTAATTCTTTGTACTTGACGCTGAGACACCTTAAAGGTGCCAGCCACCTCTGCAGTGGATCTGGTCTTCAGCCCCTTGATAATCAAGGCTTTTGTCGCAGGGTGGATTTTTGGCATGTTGTCACAGCTCAAGTTGTAGTTCAAGTGAAGGTCTGGGGTGCTGGGTTTCTTTTTATATGCACCCACTAATTAACCAATCATTTACTGAGCACAGGTGAGGATGTAAACTAGGATTAGGTGCATTATGTGACCAGGCGACAAAACTTTTGTCTTGCTAAAATCTGACTATTCTGTGTTCATTAAATGATGAATATTTCAGCACTGACGCCAATTTATTTTCTTAACCTAAACCAAATTTCAGAGGGTTTCAGCTTTCAAAAGAGTAATTCAGAAAACCAATAGATGAATTTAACGTCAGGTTATAAGCTTTTATTTACATATCATGGATAAGCGACATAACTTCTATCAGGGAGTGTATGGCAGCACTGGGGGTGGTTATGGTGGCATGCAAATGTTTGGGCACCCATGGTCAAAATTAGTGTTATTGTGAACAGGTAAGCAACTTGATGATGAAATGATCTCTAAAAGACATAAAGTTAAAGATGAAAGCTTAATTAGCTCGTTAGGGTTATGGCTTGTTCACTATCATTGTTAGGAAAGGTCGGGTGATGCAAATTTCACAGCTTCATAAAAACCAGCCTCCTCTAACCTTGTGCCACAAACAGCAGCCATGGAGAGATCTCAGAGCATCATAAATGTCTTTAGAGAGGAACCGTCACAAGGTCAAAAGTATTTACTCATATTTTATTTCCACTGCTGCCATGATTGTTCCTTTCCTCTGTACGGGTAAAGAGATATGGACCACCTTTTTATTTCATTTGTATGGTCTTTACAAAGAGGGCGATGCTCAAAGAGTAGTTATGCAGAGCAGCCTATAGACACTCCCCCGAGGATCCTGTGAGACATGCCCCCGAGGATCCTGTGAGACATGCCCCGAGGATCCTGTGAGACATGCCCCCGAGGTTCCTGTGAGACATGGCCCCTAGTAAAGATGATGAAAATAAGCACTAACTTAAAAGTCTCACATTTCTGGAACTGTACAACAGATTTTAAAAATAGGACACAATCTGAATACTTGTGGGAGCGGTTAGCATAAAACTTATCAGTAAGGGTGCGGTCACACGCGGCGATCTGGCCTGCGATGTCGGAAGCGATGCGCGGGTGCCCGCTCGCTTCCGACATCGCAGGCCAGCTGTCACACGGCACGACGTTGCCGGTGACGCGGAGGCGATGTGGGCGGAGCCATCGCTCGCTGGGCTGGGCTCAGCCCAGCGAGCGATGGCTCAGTAACGCTGCGATATAGGCTGGATCGCGCCGCCAACAGTGTCAAACGGCGCGATCCAGCCTAATCGCTGGTCACAGGTTGACAGGTTTATGAACTTGTTCATAAACCTGTCAACCTGCGACCAGCGATAATTTGCAGTTGCGTCGCGCTGTCACACAGCGCGACGCACTTGCAATATCGCCCGCGACTTCGCTGTGACGTCACTTTGCGGCGATGTCGCGGGCGAGATCGCCGCGTGTGACCCCACCTTAAGAGTTTGATGGTCCCAGTACTTTCAGACAATTGATCTCATTTGATAGATAATATGATAAATAGACAATCTGCAAATCACTTTGTGCAAAATTACATTGACTCTAAAAAATATGGCCAACAACTACCTATCTTCTTTCTAACTTGTCGCCCCCTGCCTGTTGTGAAGTCCAATCCACCTCTAGCAGCAGAGATGCCAAGGCAGATTTTTTATTTTTTTCCTCCTGCCATAATTAGGTTTAATTCTCTGCTGGAGGGGCCGCAGCAGCTGTCATTCCTTAACAAAGTCACCTGCCTCTCTGTAAAGGAAAAAAAAAACATTACTGAGGACATGAATTTTGATAGACAAGGTTAAAGATGAAGATTTCTGTCTCCTAATTGCATTCAGGACCCTTCCTCCATCAGCTGTCTTCATTGGGTGGCCTTAGGGCAGCTCACAGGATCTTCTAGTAATATCTGTCCCTTAAACACTTCCCCTTACTGCATCCACTACACTCCCAGAAGGCAGATGCCTTTTTTTTCATAGACAGACAGAACTCTATCAGCAGGTTTTTGCTATATAATCTGAAAGCAGCATCAAGTAGGAGAAGAAAGCCTGATTCCAGCAACATGTCACTTAAGGCCCTGTCACACATAACGAGCTCGCTAACGAGATTGTTGTAACGTCACAGATTTTGTGACGCAACAACTATCCCACTAACGATCTCATTATGTGTGTCACGCACCAATGATCTGGCCCCTGCTGTGAGATCGTTGATCGTTACACACTGCTCTGGGTCATTTCTACGTCATTGCGCTCCCGCTGGGAGCGCTACATCGTTGTGTTTGAAAGGGACAATGACTAACGATCTCAATGCTACGCTATGGAGTGACAATTCCCAACGACCTCAGTATAAGTCTGGAAGTTACTGAAGTCGTTGGTGACATCGCTGGTGAGATACCAGTTTGACATCTTACCAGCGATCTGAAAAACGATGCACCAGCGATCTTGGCATATCGTTAACGGTATCGCTGGTGCGTCGTTATGTGTGACGGGGCCTTTACTCGGATGTGTTTTGATGTTTCAATAAAATGAGTGTTTTATCAGCAGGAGATTATCACTACAGGACTAGATGTCTCATGCCTCCTGGTCCAAACACATTCCCAGCCCTAATTAGTAGCTTTCTGTCAATATACAGTGTACATAGTTGTCAATCAGTGGTGTGGTCAGGGTTATACACGATCAGTGGTGCTGCTGGGGTTATGGGTGAGGGCAAGGTTATACATGATCAGTGGTGGGGGCAGGGTTATACAAAATAAGTGGTGGGGGTGGGCTTATACACAATCAGTGGTGTGAGCGAGGTGATACATGATCAGTGGTGTGGGCGAGGTTAAACACGATCAGTGGTGGGGGTGAGGATATAGATGATGAATGGTGTGGCAGGGTTATACACAATCAGTGGTATGGGCGTGGTTATGTGGCGCCCCTCTGGCTAGGCGCCACAGGGAGGTATTGCACTTTAACAACGAATGTGGTATCTCTGTAAGTTGTCAGTTCAGGGTTTAATCTATGGAGTCTGTCTTTACAGGCACACACTAGAGTAGAAAGAAGGGCAGGGACTGGTAAGTTAGTAGGTCCCAAATGGGGGGGTGGAGCCTAGACTAGAGTAGTGAGAGTGAGTGACAGTTTATCTCAGACAGTGCTGGGAAGGCAGTCAGGAAGGACAGGCCTGACAGTGCCACTGACAGGAGGGATCCCCATCTTTAAGAGGGGGCCCAGGACAGCAGGCAACAGACCAGGACTGGTTGGAGCCGGCTGGTCACATTCAGGGAAACACCGGCAACACGGGAGGCCGAGGCGGTCAGCAGTTCACCTCTGACCGCAGACCAACGAGCTGCAGGTCCATAGTAACCGGGTTGCCGTTAGCGCCACATGGACAACTCACCCCTCAGGACTGAAACCGGTTGAGGACACTAGTGGTTGCGGACCGAATTCCGGTGGCGGGAGAAATTGTGCGCTCCTGCTGCTCCCTTCCGTACCGGTAAGGGACCAACCTGATCGGATAGTGACAGACCGTAGGACTGGCGGGAGAGCACCGTGAAGGTGATAGAAACAGAGAAAAATAAAGTAGACCCCGAAAGACTAAGAGAAAAAACATCTAGAGATTCCATAAGGGGGATCCTGAGCTGGCAACATCCACCCGGTAAACCAACCTGTACCGTGTTCCGTTTTTAACATCTGCCGGTACCCAGTAAATTGGAGTTAAACTTGACTTGGCCTTTATTGCTCTTCTTGCCGGTGCCCGGAGGGCTGCAGCATCAACACCAGCATCTCACCAAAGGGGTAAGAACATCTGTAATAACTACTCCCCTCATTTCCCCCTCATCATCCTCCATCACCGCTGCCCTGAAGTAAAAGCTCCTCCTGTGGGGAGCTGTACCATTCTCTGCTGCACCCACCATCACCGCAGCGGCCGGCTTGCAGAGCCGGTACCTCTATTACCGAGAACTACAGGTGGCATCACGTCCCCTTGTAAATATTCCCTTCCCACCATCTAACAAATAATAACCAGGGCACGGAATCGGGATCCCGACCACCCGTGATTCCCCCATCCAAGAAATCATCAGTTCCGGTGTGTGACGACCATCTGCTGTGAGGCTGAGCTGCTGGTAAGGCAGCACCCCGAGAAACCACAAAACCCTTAACCCCTATACAGGGATCTGGAATTACAGCGGAGCCCAGGGGGTAGCTGCCTATTATGAGCAGCAGAGCAGGGAGGTCGCCAGGAAGGGAAAAATCAGGATCCGAAGAATGTAGTCAGGAGTCCGAGTCAAAACCGAGAGGGCAGCTAAGGTACAAAATAGTCAGGCGGTAGCAGAGTCGAAAATCCAGGCAAAGGTCAGAGTCAAAACCAAACACACACTATATCACTGGGGAACCAAAACTATATCTGGCGGCCTGCAAGACAGGCTCCAATGTATTTGAAGGACGCAGTTACCTCCCATAGGCTGGAGCTCACAGCCTGATGATCTCATCCGGACCGCCCCTAGAACCAGGCCAGATGATGATGCACGACTGGCACCAACCACCCCACTTCTGACGAAGGCTGCGCCTATCAGACACCTCTGCAGGGCCCGCTCCTCTGCGACCAACATCACCCAAAGGAGAAACACGGAGGCGTTTAGCGACAGAGGCAGACGTCGAAGGAGCAGGTCCATATGAGGACAAGGCCCTCCTATCACCGGCGCCATCAGCCGAAGGAATCCGGCGCCTCCCAGTGGCCGAGGCAGGAACACCGGCCACCGAGTCCGATGGCGATGTGACGCGGTGTCCGAGTACCCCTATCCTTGGCCACATCAGTTATATACGATCTGTGGTGTGGGTGGGGTTATACATGATAAGTGGTGTGGGCCAGGTTATACACTATCTGTGGTGTGGGCGGAGTATACACGATCAGTAATGTGGGTGGGGTTTATACACAATCGGTGGTGTGGGCGGAGTAATACATGATCAGTGGTGGGGGTGGAGTTATAGATGATCAGTGGTGCTGGCAGGGTTATACACAATCAGTGGTGGGGTGGGGTTATACCCAATCAGTGGTGGGTGCAGGGTTATGCTCCATCAATGGTGGGGTTATACACAATCAGTGGTGTGGGCGTGGTTATACACGATCAGTGGTGTGGGCGTGGTTATACATGATCAGTGGTGGGGTCAGGGTTATACACAATCAGTGGTGGGGGCAGGGTTATACTTGATCAGTGGTGTGGGCGTGGTATACACGATCAGTGGTGTGGGCGTGGTTATACTTGATCAGTTGTGTGAGCGGGGTTATACACATCTCAGCATTCCGAGCTCTGCTAGAGCTGCAGCAGAGAAAGCAGTGATTGTATCACAACTGCACATCGCTTTAATCAGGATCTCTGCCCCTACAGCATGGTGCTGTAAGGTAACATATCAAAAAAATGCTAACAGATTTTCTTTAAGCTGTACCATAATTGTCATACTGATAGGATGTTTATATTGTGAGCCCCAATAGGGACAGTATTTCAAAAGTATGTAAAGTGCTATGGAATTAATAGCACTATATAAATGAATAAATATTATTAGAAAAATATATTGCAATCTGAGAGTCCTCAGTGGTTGATACCTTTTAATGGCGAACTGAAAAGATGGTAAACATAGCAAGCTTTCGGGACGCTGAGTTCCCTTCTTCAGGCTGATAAGGGAACTCAGCTTCCCGAAAGCTTGCTATGTTTACCATCTTTTCAGTTCGCTATTAAAAGGTATCAACCACTGAGGACTCTCAGATTGCAATATATTTTTCTATCTACTGGCTAACACGGTATAAATATTCTTTACCTTATCTAAATATTATTATTATTATATTATTATTATTAAATATCATTATTATTATTAATTGACCTAACTCTTTATAGAGATCATGATGATGATGCGCCTGGAAAGAAGAAGAGCCCCTGATTCTCCAGGTCACAAAGTTCACTATTAAATAGACTAGTGACCTCACCAGTAGGTTAATGTATGCGGGTGAACCCAAAGCAGACCTGCCTGTTCTCTTCTGGGGCTTTTACTCCAATACCGCCATCTAGAACTGAAAATTGGCATCATGTGAAGAAAAAAGAAAAAATCATAATCAAAATAGTTTTGAGCAGAAAAAACAATTTGGACTATGATGCAAAGGGAAGGAAAAGATAGCGTGTAGAATGGACCGGGATCAAGCCAATTAATATATCTCAATAATTTTATTATCCATAGAAAAAACAAGTACACACATGTGCAATGACAAACATTTAAAAACAATTAAAATAGCAGACAAGCTGCTAACATCAAGACTGGCTGCAATGAACAGGATGCACTAAATGACATAATGATCAGTGGAATCACAAAAAATCAAATCTATTTCCAGAGCAGACATATAATCAATAGCACTGATAGACAGGCCTGTATCTGAATTAAACAGGTGGGTAAACCCCCTACAAATTCGTATACATCTTAGAAGACAGGCAGGCTAGTCATCATACATCAGATAATGCATCAAAATCAACAGGAAAATACATGTGAAACCAAGAAAAGAGCAAAAAAGCAACTAATATGCATTGTTGTCAAAGGTGCCCTGTAAAATTACCATCATTGCCCACTGAGGGGTATATGTTTGCAGCCAGTCAGGACCAAAGGACCCTCACCCAACGCGTGTTGCCCCCCTATATTGGGGGTTTCCTCAGGGGTCAGAGGGGTCGGACTATGATAGGACTGGTAGCACTTTCAGTGAGCAACCCACACCAATGGGGGGGTCAGTTTTGCATAAGAAGTTTTAAAGGACTTCACCCAACTCGGATCAATGATCACTAAAGATGCAGCGACGACACCGGAAGTTAAAAGGAGAATAGCTATGGGCAAATCAACAATGAAGTCACTGGACGAGGTCTTCACATCAAGGAACATTTCACTGGTGATGAAGATACGGCTCATACATAATCTGGTCTATTCTGTAGTAACATATGGAAGTGACACCTGGACGATAAAGAAACAAGACAGAAGAAGAATCAACACTTTCGAAATGTGTAGTTGGGATAGAATCTCATCAGAAGTGACTCTTGGTCTTCCTTTCCTGGGGCGGTCCTCATGTGAGCCAGTTTCTTTGTAGCGCTTGATGGTTTTTGCCTCTGCACTTGGGGACACTTTCAAAGTTTTCCCAATTTTTCGAACTGACTGACCTTCATTTCTTAAAGTAATGATGGCCTCTCGTTTTTCTTTCCTTAGCTGCTTTTTTCTTGCCATAATACAAATTCTAACAGTCTATTCAGTAGGACTATCACTATCAGCTGTGTATCCACCAGACTTCTGAACAACACAACTGATGGTCCCAACCCCATTTATAAGGCAAGAAATCCCACTTATTAAACCTGACAGGGCGCACCTATGAAGTGAAAACCATTTCCGGTGACTACCTCTTGAAGCTCATCAAGAGAATGCCAAGAGTGTGCACAGCAGTAATCACAGCAAAAGGTGGCTACTTTGAAGAACCTAGAATATAACACATATTTTCAGTTGTTTCACACTTTTTTGTTAAGTATATAATTCCACATGTGTTAATTCATAGTTTTGATGCCTTCAGTGTGAATCTACAATTTTCATAGTCATGAAAATAAAGAAAACTCTTTGAATGAGAAGGTGTGTCCAAACTTTTGGTCTGTACTGTATCTAGGCTTGGAGAAGACCCTGGTGGACTTATCTAGGATTGAAGAAGACCTTGGTGAACTTATCTAGGTTTGAAGAAGACCTTGGTGAATTTATCTAGGTTTGAAGAAGACCAAGGTGGACATATCTAGGCTTGGTGAAGATCCTGGTGGACCTATCTAGCCTTGAAAAAGACCATGGTGTACTTATCTAGGCTTGGAGAAGACCCTGGTAGACTTATCTAGGCTTGGACTTGGAGAAGTCCCTGGTGGACCTATCTAGGATTGGAGAAGACTCTGGTCACTTATCTAGGCTTGGAGAAGACTATGGTGGACTTATCTAGGCTTGGAGAAGACCCTGGTGGACTTATCTAAGCTTGGATAAGACCCTGGTGGGTCTATCTAGGCTTGGAGAAGATCCTAAATGACCTATCTAGGCTTGAAGAAGACCCTAGTAGACCTTTCTAGGCTTGGAGAAGATTCTGGTGGACCTATCTAGGCTTGGAGAAGATGCCTGACGGACGTATCTAGGCTTGGGGAGGACCCTGGTGGACTTATCTAGGCTAGCAGAACACCTTGCTGGACCTATCTGGGCTGCACAAGATCGATCTTCCTACAAAGCATTCATCCATCAAGTCACCATGGCTTAAGATCAAGCTGAAGACCGGTAAATATGAATAAGTTATTAATAGTTATCGGCTGTCTCCCTCCAAGCACAGGGCTGCCGATCACTCATAATCTCCCAGCAAATACTCAATAGACTGAGATATTAAATTCCACCTTTACGTTGCCCACAACTACTTGTGAGATTTTAGTTTTTTTGACTTATTTTCTCCTGCCATAATTAGGTTTAACTCTTTCTCTGCTGGAGGAACACCCCCCCCTTCCTCCCGCAGCTGTCATTACTTAACAAGGTCACCTGCCGCTCTGAAAAGGAAAAAAAAACATTACTGAGGACATGAATTTTGATAGACGGAGACAGAGATAAAGTTTTCTGTCCTCCAAATGCACCTGGGACCCTCCTCCGTCAGCTGTCATCATTGGGTGGCCCTAGGGCAGCTCATGGGGGTCTTCTGATGACATCTGTCCTTCAAGCACTCGCCTCCCCTTCTGCATCTACAATATTTCCAGAGGGCAGATGACTCTTTTTTACCTTTTCTAGGGGGGATGTAGAGAGCTCTGTCTGTATATTATTCATTCCTTTTTCCAAAGGTTCTTCGCTACTTTATGGCTTAAGTCAACGGGACTCAAGTTGTAAAACTGTCCCCTTGTGATCCCTGAACGGAGGCCGAAAATGAATTTACATTTAGGACCAAAGTGCCGTCTGTCAGTCCCGATCCCGCACAGGAAACGTGGGAATTATGGCCGGACATAGGAGTCAATCATTTTTGCATCTTTCTTCCTTTATAGCTTAGAATAATCCAGGAGCAAATCCCCACTTTACCGAAATACGCCGGACGGGAAGATCCTGGAGGAACATCACATTTACTTACATCACTTATTACAAGGTTCGACTGGTGGAAAAATGTTACTTTATGGTTTGATCAAAATTATAGACATTCGAAAGGAAGAAAGACACTGCTGTCTAAGGTTAATAAAGATAAAAGTATTCATTTTTGTTTATTTCACTTATTTTATGCAATACAGTATGGCATGGTGTTACTCATTGCATCCTCCTTCCCCGGTGGCTACCTCTACATCTCTGATGGACCTTCTAGACTGCTCAGGTGGCGATATGCTGCCTGAGTATTCAGGTAGTTGGAGGTTCTTTTTAGATATACCACAAGACATACCCAGCTCTTCTATACCTTACATTACCATAAATGTGCCTCCTGATAATGCCAACTCTGCTAGAACCTCATTAAATTCCCAGCTACAATCATTCTGTACTCCTTTACTACTGAAGTGTCTGATGACAACCTCAGATTTGCTACAACCCCTGGATTCAGCTACATAAATCTGCCACCTGATAAACCAAGCTCTGCTATGTTGCTGGGCTCTTCTACATTAACACAAGTGTGTTTGCTGACAAACCCAAGGTCTGTTATGTTGCTAGTCTCTGCTACATCACCACAAGTGGGCCTTTTGATATACCCAGCCCTGCTGTACTGTTGAACTCTTTTATATCATCACAAGTATGTGAAATGTCAAACCCAGCTCTGCTACATCACTGGACTGTGCTACTTCACCATATGCAATTCTTCCAGCATGTCCAACTCTTCTGCTCTGCTAGTTCATTATGTTCCTGTTACGCCAGTGACTGCTGGATAGCAGGGACAGTGGGCACGTTAGCTGTCCCACAATCATGGGGTCCCTAGGATAATCCCTGTCCCCAAGATTACCCCTGAAGGTGGGGAAACCTGTATTTCTTACCTTGCTAAACTACTGGATGTGACTCAGATGTCCCCTCACCCCCAACTGAATGAAAGGAGAGCAGAGCAAGGAAACACACAGGCAACTCAGGCAGATATAGTAAAAAGGGCTCGAAGATCTTCTACAATATGCAGCTTTGCATTTGCTAAAGGAACGAAAATCTCTGCCAAACAGAAAAAAGCTCCTTCACTGTGGTCATAAAAGAAATTATTCTATTATCTAAATATTATAAATAATAAATAATTATATAATTAATAATCTGACTTATAGCTAGCATGAAGTGAGGCCAGGTGGGGGTAGATATAGCATGAGGGAGAGATAATCACAAGCTGCAGCTCGAATGAAGGCTAAGAGAATTCTTTAGTCAGCAGGGAAGAGTTCTGTAACCCCTTCAGAATATAAGTGAAAGTACATCAGCAAGACAACAGTCAATTGAGCTCTACAGAAGGCCTGCTATCGATTGTGGTAAACGCTGAGACCTCCTGACCCCAGGTCCCTCAGAGGTGACATCATAACATGGCACACTCTGATAGTTGATGAGTCTTTGGCTTCCTTGTGACCTACTTCAGCCTCCTTTATGGTAGCTTCCAACCAACC
>JARQOC010000009.1:84508301-84557679 GCA_033576535.1 Allobates femoralis
AATCTCCACCTCAATCAGGACGGAACTCCACAGCCCCATCCTTGGGATTGTTAAAAGTCCCAGCATTGGGACTCCCAGTGATCAGCAAGTTATCCCTTATACTATGGATAGGGGACTCTCTCTGTGCATTGCCTATGGGACTTCTAAACATAGCACTTGATTATTTCCATCAGTCCCATAAACAATGAACTGAATGAAGATCGCGCATGCAAATTTCCACTGTAATCAGGAAGGAGATCCACAGCCCCATTCTTGGGATCGTTGAAAGTCCCGGCACTCGGACTCCTAGTGATCAGCACGCTATCCATTATACTACCAATAGGGGACTTTGTGCATTGTCTATGGGACTTCTAAACACAGTGCTTGGTTATTTCTAACAGTTCCATAAACAATGAACTGAATGGAGGCCTCACATGTGAATCTTTACTTCAATCAGGACGGAGATACAGCGCCCCTTTCTTGGAATCATTGAAAATCTCAGTACTTGGACTCCCCGTAATCAGGGAGTTATCACTAATACTACGGATAGAGGACTCAGTGTATTGTCTATGGGATTTCTAAACACAGCACATGGTTATTTCTATCAGTACAGTAAATAATGAACAAAATAGAGGTCGTGTATGCAAATTTCCACGTCAATCATGACCGTTAAAAGTCCCAGCACTCGGACTCCCAGTAGTCAGCGAGTTATCCCTAATACTACAGATAGGGGGCTCAATGTATTTTCTATGGGACTTCTAAACACAGTGCAAGGTTATTTCTATCAGGACCATAAACAATGAATAGAACAGAGGTCACGCATGCACATCTCCACTCTATTCAGGATGCAGCTTCAGAGCCCCATTTATGGGATCGTTTAAGGTCACAGTGGTCGGACTATCAGCGGTTAGCAAAACTTGATTTTTGGGAATAGCCCTTAAAAGATTTATTAAGCTGAACTAAAAAAAGTAATCTAAGGGTAATATATGGTCACAGGTGGAGATGATTATGACATAGTCTATGTTCAAGGCAGAAGTAATCATACAGTATATCTTGGTCCTTGCCACTAAAAATGCAATTTTAATTCCAACTTGTTATACGCATGGAAATGTAGCAGGGTCTTTAGACATTTTAGATGAAGATGTCAAGGTGTGTACTCTTTTAGGGAAAGGGCCCTCATATTGGAGAAGAGATACAGAGAGTATCCCCTTACTCCACAATTCTGCATTACACAAACAACACATTGATTTCAATGTAAGTTTGTAATACTTCATTTCACCTCTGGGGGTGCTGCAGGGAACACTTCATACTAGTTTACTCATCAGATTCCTAGGAGGGGGACACTTTTGATTTATTTATAAGGTTCTAAAAAATGGGGAATATTCACATGAGACAGCCAACCCATAAATAGAAAGCAGAACAAGTAATGATAAAGAGAAACTACTTTTCACTTCCTAAATTAAAAATAGCATTATCCTTGGTCATCATTTCATATGTGATCACACGTTTGGTAGTAAAAATGACTAATACTAAAGGGGGTGTCACACGCGTCAATATCGCCTGCACGATATCGGCTGCACGTGACGTTGCAGCGATATTGACGCGTGTGACATACTGAATCAACCAGCGATAAATCGCTGGTTGATGATCGCCAGGTTTTAGAACCTGCTCTAAAACCTGGCGATTGTCGCCCGGTGGACACGCAGCATCGCTGCGTGTGACACCGGGAGTAGCGATATTCCAGCTCCCAGCGCCTCTCACAAGCGCTGGGAGTTGGTAACTAAGGTAAACTGCGGGTATCTAGGCAGCGCGCGCTGCCTAGATACCCGACGTGTACCTTAGTTACCAGCCTCCTCCGCTCACCGGCTGGTATCTGCCTAGATACCCGCAGTTTACCTTGGAGACCAGCCTGCTCCCGCTTCCAGCAGCCTGGCAGTGGGAGCAAGACATCGTGGAAACGATATTTAAATCGTTTCCACGATGTTTCTGGTCAATTGATCGCTGGTGAGTCTGTCTGTGTGACAGCTCACCAGCAATCAGCCGTCAATGTCGTCAGCGATCATCTCACTGACGACATTGACGCGTGTGACAGGCCCTTTAGAGATTTGAAATATGTGCTATTTGGGGACCTCTAGGTGGGAGATTACAGTCCCCAGAAATCTGTATAAATAAAGCATTGCCAACCTTACATGAGTGTGTGTCGTGGCTGTTAAAGGGAACCAAACAGATGGATTTACGGCTATAAAGTGAAGCAGTGCCTTACAGGCTCTGGGATACGGAGAGCAATCATACCTTTACTTCAATGATTACATGTTTGATTGCAGAGAAAACTCTTATCAAACACCAGGAAAACAGTACTGCAGTGTACTGTTGTTTTTGGTCGCATTTAGCTTTTTGTCTCCAAATATGCTGGCGGTGTGAACATGTTCCTACAGACTTGTTCTCTCTGTGTGCAGGACTCATCTGTTTTCTAATTAATTGCCTCTTGCTTTGCAAGAGATGGAGTTCCCGCCCCCTTCTCTGGGCCCTGCACACATAAAGCCCCGTCGCCTTCAGTCCATTTCAGACACTGTCCTTTCTGGCTCCTGCTCACTGGTAAGTATACACACTAGTCAGGTTTTTAATACAACAGTTAGGACCGCGTCAGAGATGGGTACACTTTGAAGTTAGTGACGTGGCTTGAAGTAACTTTTTTTGCGCAAAAAAAGGATAGACTAAGTACCCTGTATTTGTTATACTATTTTTTATACTGCACTTGCATTTTAATACTTTTACTGCAGTGTACTGTTGTTTTTGGTCGCATTTAGCTTTTTGTCTCCAAACCAGGAAAACAGTGCAGCACATTGGCATAAAAGGCGATGGGTTTCTTTTTATTTCTCCCTTGTTTGCTGTAAGCCAAACCGTCCCCCCTCTCCTCTCTTCCTCCCCTCTCCCTCCCTTCTTGTCAATATATACCAAGCACATTACATCTGACATCGTGCATGGAGATAGCACAATGTCAGGCTCCTATGTGCTCATCGCTCCCTCCCTCCTGTGTCTCTAGCTTCTAGTTCTCATTGTCTCTTCTCTGGCTGTGTATGATCACAGTGTCACAGAGCAGAAGAAGGCCCCGCCCCTCCTGTTACAGAGTAGGAGAAGGCCCCACCCCCTCCAGTCACAGAGTAGGAGAAGGCCCTGACCCTCCAGTCACAGAGAAGAAGGCTTTGCCCCCTCCAGTCACAGAGTAGGAGAAGGCCCTGACCCTCCAGTCACAGAGCAGAAGGCTTCGCCCCCTCCAGTCACAGAGCAGAAGGCCCCACCCCCTCCAGTCACAGAGCAGGAGAAGACCCCCCAGTCACAAAGCAGAAGACAGCCCCGCCCCCTGCAGTCACAGAGCAGAAGGCCCCACCCCTCCAGTTACAGAGCAGTAGAAGGCCCTGACCCTCCAGTCACAGAGCAGAAGGCTTCGCCCCCTCCAGTCACAGAGCAGAAGGCCCCACCCCCTCCAGTCACAGAGCAGAAGGCCCCACCCCCTCCAGTCACAGAGCAGGAGAAGGCCCCCCAGTCACAAAGCAGAAGACAGCCCCGCCCCCTGCAGTCACAGAGCAGAAGGCCCCACCCCCACCAGTTACAGAGCAGTAGAAGGCCCTGCGCCCCAGTCACAGAGTAGGAGAAGGCCCCACCCCCTCCAGTCACAGAGCAGAAAAAGGCCCTGCCCCCCCAGTCAGAGTAGAAGGCCCCACCCCTCCAGTCACATAGCAGAAGGCCCCACCCCCTTCAGTCACAGAGCAGAAGAAGGCCCCGCCCCCTGCAGACACAGAGCAGAAGGCCCCACCCCCTCCAGTCACAGAGCAGGAGAAGGCCCTGACCCTCCAGTCACAGAGAAGGCGGCTTCGCCCCCTCCAGTCACAGAGTAGGAGAAAGCCCTGACCCTCCAGTCACAGAGCAGGAGAAGGCCCCCCCAGTCAAAAAAAGCAGAAGACAGCCCCGCCCCCTGCAGTCACAGAGCAGAAGGCCCCACCCCCTCCAGTCACAGAGCAGGAGAAGGCCCTGACCCTCCAGTCACAGAGAAGAAGGCTTCTCCCCCTCCAGTCACAGAGTAGGAGAAAGCCCTGACCCTCCAGTCACAGAGCAGGAGAAGGCCCCCCCCAGTCAAAAAAAAGCAGAAGACAGCCCCGCCCCCTGCAGTCACAGAGCAGAAGGCCCCACCCCCTCCAGTTACAGAGCAGAAGAAGGCCCTGCCCCTCAGTCACAGAGTAGGAGAAGGCCCCACCCCCTCCAGTCACAGAGCAGAAAAAGGCCCTGCCCCCCAGTCAGAGTAGAAGGCCCCACCCCTCCAGTCACATAGCAGAAGGCCCCACCCCCTTCAGTCACAGAGCAGAAGAAGGTCCCACCCCCTGCAGTCACAGAGCAGAAGGCCCCACCCCCTCCAATCACAGAGCAGGAGAAGGCTCCACCCCCTCCAGTCACAGAGCAGAAGAAGGCCCTGCCCCCCAGTCACAGAGTAGGAGAAGGCCCCGCCCCTCCAGTCACAGTGCAGAAGGCCCCACCCCTTCCAGTCATAGTGCATGAGAAGGTCCCACCCCATCAGTCACAGTGCAGAAGGCTCACTCCCTCCAGTCACAGTGCAGGTGAAGGCCCTGTCCCCTCCAGTCACAGTGCAGAAGGCTCACTCCCTCCAGTCACAGTGCAGGTGAAGGCCCCGTCCCCTCCAGTCACAGTGCAGAAGGCCCGCTCCCTCCAGTCACAGTGCAGGTGAAGGCCCCGTCCCCTCCAGTCACAGTGCAGAAGGCCCGCTCCCTCCAGTCACAGTGCAGGTGAAGGCCCCGTCCCCTCCAGTCACAGTGCAGAAGGTCCCACCCCACCAGTCACAGTGCAGGTGAAGGCCTCGTCCCCTCCAGTCACAGTGCAGAAGGTCCCACCCCACCAGTCACAGTGCAGGTGAAGGCCCCGTCCCCTCCAGTCACAGTGCAGGTCCTACCCCACCAGTCACAGTGCAGGTGAAGGCCCCGTCCCCTCCAGTCACAGTGCAGAAGGTCCCACCCCACCAGTCACAGTGCAGGTGAAGGCCCCGTCCCCTCCAGTCACAGTGCAGAAGAAAGCCCTGCCTCTTCAGTCACAGTGAAGGAAAAGGTCCTGCCCCCTCCAGTCACAGTGCAGGTGAAGGCCCCGTCCCCTCCAGTCACAGTGCAGAAGGTCCCACCCCACCAGTCACAGTGCAGGTGAAGGCCCCGTCCCCTCCAGTCACAGTGCAGAAGGTCCCACCCCACCAGTCACAGTGCAGGTGAAGGCCCCGTCCCTCCAGTCACAGTGCAGAAGGTCCCACCCCACCAGTCACAGTGCAGGTGAAGGCCCCGTCCCCTCCAGTCACAGTGCAGAAGGTCCCACCCCACCAGTCACAGTGCAGGTGAAGGCCCCGTCCCCTCCAGTCACAGTGCAGGTCCCACCCCACCAGTCACAGTGCAGGTGAAGGCCCCGTCCCCTCCAGTCACAGTGCAGAAGGTCTCACCATACCAGTCACAGTGCAGGTGAAGGCCCCGTCCCCTCCAGTCACAGTGCAGAAGGTCCCACCCCACCAGTCACAGTGCAGGTGAAGGCCCCGTCCCCTCCAGTCACAGTGCAGGTCCCACCCCACCAGTCACAGTGCAGGTGAAGGCCCCGTCCCCTCCAGTCACAGTGCAGAAGGTCTCACCCCACCAGTCACAGTGCAGGTGAAGGCCCCGTCCCCTCCAGTCACAGTGCAGAAGGTCCCACCCCACCAGTCACAGTGCAGGTGAAGGCCCCGTCCCCTCCAGTCACAGTGCAGAAGGTCCCACCCCACCAGTCACAGTGCAGGTGAAGGCCCCGTCCCCTCCAGTCACAGTGCAGAAGGTCCCACCCCACCAGTCACAGTGCAGGTGAAGGCCCCGTCCCCTCCAGTCACAGTGCAGAAGGTCCCACCCCACCAGTCACAGTGCAGGTGAAGGCCCCGTCCCCTCCAGTCACAGTGCAGGTCCCACCCCACCAGTCACAGTGCAGGTGAAGGCCCCGTCCCCTCCAGTCACAGTGCAGAAGGTCCCACCCCACCAGTCACAGTGCAGGTGAAGGCCCCGTCCCCTCCAGTCACAGTGCAGAAGGTCCCACCCCACCAGTCACAGTGCAGGTGAAGGCCCCGTCCCCTCCAGTCACAGTGCAGAAGGTCCCACCCCACCAGTCACAGTGCAGGTGAAGGCCCCGTCCCCTCCAGTCACAGTGCAGGTCCCACCCCACCAGTCACAGTGCAGGTGAAGGCCACGTCCCCTCCAGTAACAGTGCAGAAGGTCCCACCCCACCAGTCACAGTGCAGGTGAAGGCCCCGTCCCCTCCAGTCACAGTGCAGAAGAAAGCCCTGCCTCTTCAGTCACAGTGAAGGAAAAGGTCTTGCCCCCTCCAGTCACAGTGCAGGTGAAGTCCCAGCCCCCTCCAGTCACAGTGCAGAAGGCCTGCTCCCTCCAGTCCCAGAGCAGGAGTAGGCCCTACCCCTCCAGTCACAGAGCAGGAGAAGGCCCTACCCCTCCAGTCACAGAGCAGGTGAAGTCCCAGCCCCCTCCAGTCACAGTGCAGAAGGCCTGCTCCCTCCAGTCCCAGAGCAGGAGTAGGCCCTACCCCTCCAGTCACAGAGCAGGAGAAGGCCCTACCCCTCCAGTCACAGAGCAGGAGGAAAGGTCCCACCCTCTCCTATCACAGCAAATGAAGGCCCACGCCCCCTTCAGTCTCAGAGCAGGAGAAGCCCACGCCCCCTCCAGTCACAGAGCAGGAGAAGACCAATCCCCCTCCAGTCACAGAGCAGGAGAAGGCCCCGCCCCCTCCTGACTGCATGTCCCGAGCTCAGCTCTCTCCTCACAGTCATAGTTCTGTGATCACACACAGTCAGAGAAGATTCAGTGAGAACTAGAAGCTGGAGACACAGGAAGGAGGGAGTGATGAGCACACAGGAGCCTGACATTGTGCTATCTCCATGCACAATTTACAATAGTACAATGGGTTACTCGATGTGGGAGCGCAGAATCACTGTTAGGCGATGAATTGTATAAGATCTAAAAGGTCTTTATTACCACAACGCGTTTCCACCTGAGGAAGACAACGTGCCATTGTGGAAACACGTTGTGGTAATAAAGACCTTTTAGATCTTAAACTATTCATCTCCTAACAGTGATTCTGCGCTCCCACATCGATGAACCCATTGTACTATTGTAAACTGTGTTCCCACCCTCTGGGTGTGGGGTTGCTGGAGCCGCGTAACTGCGGAGAATCCCCTACCATCAAGCGGTGTAAAGCTGAAGGACCTGCGGTGACGTAGAGGCCCCGTGACTTGCTGACGCGCGGATCACCTGTTCACACCACACGTGACCGGACCCAACGCGGAAGCGGCAGGAGCTGCGCCAAGCGGTGCGGATGTCAGGAGACCCGGGTGAAGGTTCACACTGAGGTTATGCGGAGGTGGCACAACCAAGACAGGTTAGAGTCCCCTCTCACATCCTCATAATACCCCTAAAACACCACCGGGTTCTCCCCACGGGAGCGCTTCCTTTTGTTTTGTTTTAATCTCCATGCACAATGTCAGATGTAACGTGCCTGGGTATTTAGTGACAGGAAGGGAGGGAGAGGGGAGGAAGAGAGGTTTGGCTAAGAGCAAACAGGGGAGTAATAAAAGAAACCCAACCCCCACATAGTGATGCTGTGCTGCACTTAGGCTAATGTGCTGCACTGATTTCCCGGTGTTTGATAACAGTTTTCTCTGCAATCAAACATGTAATCATTGAAGTAAAGATATGATTGCACTCAGTATCACAGAGCCTGTAAGGAACTGGCTTCACTTTATAGCCCTAAATCCTGCTGGTTGGTTCCATTTAAAGTGGATGCATGATAAGAAAATGGTCTATTGTTTCAATCAGGTTTTAATGATAAATGTTTTAAAATTATTGTTAAGAAATGATAACACTTTTCATATGAATGTATTAAACATATTAGAAATCTTTACATTTTTACACTGGCCACCATTCCCAATTCTATACACATCCATCCTGTTCTTTCAGGAAAACCACATGGACATTAGTAGAAACAGACTGAGGAAGATCTTACTTAGTTGCTCAAAAAACCAAGGGAGCACTAAAATCCCAAATCCATATCTCAATGAATGAAATATTCCAGTTGCCAATCTATATTCATTATATAGTGGAAATTGTTGAGAAAAGTAAAAAATAAAAATGATCAATGTAAATCAAAATTAATATCAAATCAAAGTGGAAAATCAAATTACAGATGATCCAACTTCAATGGAAACGTGTCAAGACAAGGAAATGAGGCTCAGTAGTGTGTGGCCTCCATGTGCCTGTATGACCTCCCTACAACGCCTGGGCATCTCCTGATCAGGCTCAGTAGTGTGTGTGGCCTCCACGTGCCTGTAGTGTGGTACTCTGCAGTATAGGTAGCCTCAGGACCACCTGAAATCCTGAGGGATTTCCACATCAGGTATCCTACACATGCAACACCTTCCACCCTAGACCTGAAGGGGGAGCTCTACTTGCCACCTTCAGTCTAGGTCCCCTATAAATTCAGGCCCGTGGGAGGAGTTAGGCAGTGCAGTTCCAGAAAGGACTGTGAAGAGTTCAGTACGGAGCACCACTGAAGAAGACAAGTGGTGCACAGAGCCGCGCTAGGCCCGTGCCAGAGGAAGCTTAGTCAGTGTAGGGCCCAAGGGTAAGGGTCGGAGGCAAGGCGAGGAACAGGTGGAGGAGCCCCAGGAAGCAAACCGGACACCGGAGTCCAAGTCTGCAAGAGTCAGACAGGCCAGAAGAGAAAGCATCGGAGAACCAGGAGACTTTAGTCTTATGGGGACACTTGTGGAATTGAACTAAAGAGAGCCAGGGACTGCAGGAGAGGAGCGGTGCCCACAAAAAGGATCTCACAGCCTGCCATACAAGTGAAGAGCACAGGAGAGGTCAGGCAAGTGTTTCAGACAGGTCAGGGCCTAGACACACTAACGAGGACAAGGAGGCCTCAAAACTCACCAGATGTGGAGATCCTGAAGTGCTTCCCAACTACCTGGAGTGTATCCTGGACAGTGCCTGCTTTATCACCAGTAAAAGGTACGGAAACAGATCCAGTGTGTGTGTGTCAGGTCTTCCAGCCCCTGACCCTGTCCAACCCAGAGACTATACCAGTATTCCACCTGTAGAGCCACCTCCCTGTGTGAAATCCTAATCCTACCACACTGCCCACCTACGGGGAGCGTTATCATCTGGCTGCCCATCCATCATCCCGGGAGGTCTGCAGCAGCGCTGGTGCCATCACCGGACACCGTAGGTGACGTCACGAGACTTTATTTTATTTTTCCCCTTTTTGTTTTTGCAATTTTTCAGCGACCAGGGCCACGGGCTCGGTCAAGCCACCTGTGATATCCCCACTGCAAACGCCCGGGTTCCGAATACCCCACAGCCTTGGAGTGGGACAGTATGACCTCCCTACAATATAATCAACTGTCCAATTATCTGAGGTTTCACTCATATATAAATAAAACTACAATCTCCCATTGATCCAACGGAAGATAAATGAAGCTACTATCTCTTTAACAATTAAATATCTTTATTTATTAATATTCAAAATTGAGATTTAATACATCTGTCAAGGTACCACAATAAGAAGGAAAAGAAGCGCACATAGAGTAATACCTTCGGGTTTGATAGTCACACGGACTCCCACAATACAGACTCACCTGGTCTGGTGGTGAATGGTCACAACTCCCTTGGACAAGCACGTATGGTCTCAGCAGGCTCCCGGCAAAAAGTAAGGATCCACTTGAAGAAATTAGAACCGGATGGATAGAAGCCGCGCTGACCACAATAAGAGTAACAGAGTAACACACACACTCTATTTATTCAGCCTACGCGTTTCGTGGCAAACAGGCCACTTCATCAGGGCATCAAGATTCAACAGCACATCCAGTTATATATACACAGGAACAATAAAAAAAAATCACAAAAAATGAAGCTCCACCCCCCTCTGACATCACTTCCGGTGAAAACGCCCACTATAGGTCAAACGTATAAAAATGCCCATTACATTGATTACAATACATTAAAAATACATTAAAACGCAATAATCAGTATTTAAAATCGCATATGTTCTTCAATAAATAATTAAAACATTTTTGGTAAACAGATAAACCAGAATTAGAACTAACCCTGGTAGGGGCATAAAACTCTCCTCCAGAGATTAAACCTCCGTCTTATACCACTTAACCATCCGGTCGATGGGTTGAGTTGGTAAATCCTGGCTAAACAGTTGCTCTTACCTAAGACGACTGGATGGTTAAGTGGTATAAGACGGAGGTTTAATCTCTGGAGGAGAGTTTTATGCCCCTGCCAGGGTTAGTTCTAATCCTGGTTTATCTTTTTACCAAAAATATTTTAATTATTTATTGAAGAACATATGCGATTTTAAATACTGATTATTGTGTTTTAATGTATTTTTAATGTATTGTAATCAATGTAATGGGCATTTTTATA
The DNA here is from genome assembly GCA_033576535.1 of Allobates femoralis. Classification (NCBI taxonomy): domain Eukaryota; kingdom Metazoa; phylum Chordata; class Amphibia; order Anura; family Aromobatidae; genus Allobates; species Allobates femoralis. Next base: position 84,518,786 of record JARQOC010000009.1, read on the forward strand.
CGTTTGACTTATAGTGGGCGTTTTCACCGGAAGTGACGTCAGAGGGGGGTGGAGCTTCATTTTTTGTGATTTTTTTTTTTTTATTGGTCCTGTGTGTATATATAACTGGATGTGCTGTTGAATCTTGATGCCCTGATGAAGTGGCCTGTTTGCCACGAAACGCGTAGGCTGAATAAACAGAGTGTGTGTGTTACTCTGTTACTCTTATTGTGGTCAGCGCGGCTTCTATCCATCCGGTTCTAATTTCTCCAAGTGAAGGTACCATAATAGTTATAGGCAATACTGTATAAAAATGTAAAAATGTCTACAAAAATACCTCTCATTAGCAAACTACAGTATATAAGGGTGCTCCTATGTAATAATAGTTATCAGATAGCTATATATTAAAGTACATATCAGTGTCAAATCACCACCTTGCATCACCTAGAACCAGCAAACTCATTCATGGGGGCACTTTCAATATCCCAGCAAATAATCAGACCAGGGACACCCAGCAGTACACCAATTTAGATTCCTGCTGCAATTACCTTAATTTCCAGGCTGCACTGAACGCTGTTCTGTGACACAGGCTCCTCACCCCTCCAGTCAACGTACGTTTCAAGTTTTTCTTCCTCAGGGCAACGGGTCAGCCGTTGAAGCGCAAAGAGCGTGAAACGGTGCCGTCGTCACCTCTGCCTCTCCCCCTCCCTGCAACATGTAACCAGCAAACTTGAATAAAAGTGCAACGCTGACCGGTGAGTGCCGTCTTTTCTATTTGATTTGTGCTGTCTGCGTCTTTGGACTGGCACCGCGGTCCGATGTGACCAGCTGCATTTGCGCTGATCGCTGGAGACTGTTGCACACACCGGTGCCCCATTCCTACTTTTTTTGTTTATGCTGCTAACAAGGCTCAGCAGTGTGTGTGGCCTCCGCGTGCCTGTATGACCTCCCTACAACACCTAGGCATGCTCATGGTGAGGCTCAGTAGTGTGTATGGTCTCCACATGTCTGTATGACTTCCCTACAACACCTGGGACTGCTCCTGATGAGGCTCAGCAGTGTGTGTGGCCTCCACGTGCCTGTATGACCTCCCTACAACACCTAGGCATGCTCATGATGAGGCTCAGTAGTATATGTGGCCTCCACATGCCTTTATAACCTCCCTACAACACCTAGACATGCTCATGATGAGGCTCAGTAGTGTGTGTGGTCTCCACATGTCTGTATGACTTCCCTACAACACCTGGGACTGCTCCTGATGAGGCTCAGCAGTGTGTGTGGCCTCCACGTGCCTGTATGACCTCCCTACAACACCTAGGCATGCTCATGATGAGGCTCAGTAGTATATGTGGCCTCCACATGCCTTTATAACCTCCCTACAACACCTAGACATGCTCATGATGAGGCTCAGTAGTGTGAATGGTCTCCACATGTCTGTATGACTTCCCTATGTGGCACCCCATGGGTTAATGTGCCACAATAACATCACATGGGTTCTCTCCCCCACTACACACTGACAAACACTACCACCTCTGGGCAATAGAGGGAGCACCTCCTGCTTCCATATATACACTTGTCCATGAGGAAGGAGCTCAGTTCAGCTCGCAGCAGGGCTGAGGAAAGGACACCGAGCAGAGTTAGCTCAGTGCAGACCTAGCAAGGGTCAGAGGAAAAGGAGGACGAAAGACAGAGGAACACATCTGGGAGCTGGAGTGACACCATCACTTGCCCCAGAAGTAAGCACAGAGAGACGGACACCGGATCCGGTACTGTGTCTGGCACCCACAGCACAGCGAATCCAGGAACAGCGGGATCTCTAGATGCCCCCTAGTACCAGAGTGAAGCAACACGGAGGGGTCAGTACAGCATAGAGGACCCAAGTTGCCTAACCAAGTGGTACCAGCAGCCAACAGAGAGAGACGTGAGGAATCCCAGCAGCTTAGCTAAGAAGCAGCAGCTCAGGACACACACACAGAGTGCAGCATAAGGAGGCTAATGACCCGGACAAGGTGTGGGGAGAGAGAACTCAGCCACCATTACAGACTCCGTGGACTATAATCTGCAATAATATCAGCAGTAAAGCTTTGGAAAATAGCTTTGGAGTCTGTGTATTGATTGTGACCTTTGCTCCAGATTCAGCACAGAGAGCTTCTCCACAGATCCAGCCTGTCAGCTCTGCAGCATCAGGGAGAAGAAGAGAATTGCAGTATCAACTAAACGTAAGTGTGTGTGTCCTCCAACTCTTCCCCACCATCTATAACCCCAATAGACTTTAACCTTTACTGCCCGGGGGATACAGTTCCCCCCACTGGAACTATACCACCTCCGCTGCCCTCACATCACCCCCGGAGGTTCTGCAGCAGCGGCGGCCCCCATTACTGGCCGCACCAAGTGGGTGGCGTCACCCGTGACAATATCCCTTGTAAATATCCCCCATTTATTGTGCTGAGCCAGGGACACGGTCCGGACCAGGCCACCAGTGACATCCCCAACAGCAGATCGGTCCGGTACCGAGTACCCCACGTCCCTTGGGGCTCCACAACCTGGCGTCACGAACAGGATCTACCCGGTCCAAAAGAATTGGACCCTGTGCGCCATCTGAACTGTATATTTGAGAATCCGCCATTTTGGAGCGCGCGGCGCGTGGGAAAGAAAGGGGGCGGTACCCTGCATTGGCGCGAACCCAGCCTCCTCCCCTGGTGCTGACGACATCCGGCGGGGAAGGAGATCCCTGCTGCGCCCCGGAACCTCCCAGAGACATCCGGACGGAAGCGGAAGGCGGAGGGCGCATAATAACTAAGGGGGCCCAAGATGTCGCAGGCCGATGCACAAGACGGCGGCGGAGTAGCCGATGGAGCTGCAGCGCCGGGTCAGCCAGTAGCGTCCGGCGGTGCAGCGGCGCAAGGAACAGCATCCATAATGCCATTCCTGATGCCGTATACTCCAGGGGCAATGTGGCTGCCCCAATACTCCGGTGAGCCTAATACTTTAACTGACTTTATGCAAAAGATTAAAGAGTATTATGTGATGTATCCCCTCACTGAAGCCCAGCGTGTAGGAATGATAATGGGACAGTTAACGGGCAATGCACGGCGTGAGGTGGCGTCCTGGCTGGACACAGATAAGGACACTGTAGAGCATCTAGCAACCAGACTAAAAGCAACGTTTGAATCTGCTGTTGATGCCCGGGCTAAGATGAGGTTCTTTGCATGCCACCAGAAGCCTAAACAGAGTGCCCGAGACTTTGCCTTGAACCTGCAGGAAGCACTCAAAGCCCTTAAGCTGGCAGAACCTGCTTTAGCCCCGGGAGCTGATAAAATGCTATTTGACCAATTTATTGAGGGCCTCCATTCCCCTTCCCATCGAGGACAGTTAAGCATGGTACTGCTGCAGAACCCTGACATGACATTTACTGAGCTGAAGGATAGAGCTATCCGTCTGCAGCAGCTGGAGGAGCCAAGGGAATTAGCATCTGTGCTTGACACTGCAGCAGCACCTCAGCAGGCGGCAACGCCAGCGACATCTGCCATGTCAACGACTGCTGCTGAGGCCGGGACTATATCTCAAATGCAGCCATCAACCAAAAGCTAGATGCCCTGACAGACACCGTGATCTCCATGGCCAAGGTCATCAAGGAACTGCGAGAGTCAAAACCTGCACCCAAGATCGAGTTGGCGACCAGCAGAGAGGATGTTCCGTGGATGAGGCCCAGAAGATACCCAGCAGCAAGAGGACGACCCAGCGATCGCTACCAACCAGATGGACAGCCCGTCTGCCGCCGTTGCCAGAAACCAGGTCATTTTGCTCGAGAGTGTCCTTTAAACGACGATACCCTGGGCAGGCGGGCCGCTCCCCAGGAATGAACACTCAAGGCCCCTCAGCCTGGTATGACAAATTTGTGGGAGGAAAGCCGGTGATCCCTATTGTGTTGGATGGCATCCCCTTTAGTGCCTTGCTGGATACCGGATCCCAAATAACATCCATCCCACATGTTCTATATAAAAGGTACTGGGCTGATTCAGACATTACTAATGCGCCAGATGGCTTTAACTTTGAAGTGTGGGCTGGTAATGGATTGATGATACCAAAGGTTGGATTTAGAGAGATGAATATTCAGGTTGGGAAGGTAGAATTGCAAAAACATGGTATTATAATCGTAGATGTCGACCGGCGAGGCCGTGAACCCGTGATGGTGGTAGGAATGAATGTCATTGAGAAATGTTTTTCCGAAGTGTTAAGTGTTTTACAGCAAATCGCCGAGACTGCCGGAACAGGACAACAGAGGCTTCTGCACAAAGAGATCAAAGCCCTGATGTTGAAGCAGCAGGTAGAAATCTCCGGAGGTGAGATCGGCAGTGTCAGAGTAAGTGACCCAATACCTATTGTAATTCCTCCCAAAACTGAAATGTTGGTGTGGTGCAGAGCCGCAATAGGCATTAAAGGGCAAGATTATCAGGCCCTGGTAGAACCCGTGTACTCAGACAGTAGACCGACCATACTCACTGCTAGAGGAGTGGTTGACGTACACAGGGGAGAGTGCCATTACGCCTATTGAACTGCGGAGAAGATGAGGTCACATTGCCAAAGTATGCTACCATGGCTAAGTTGTACACGGTTGATAACAACAACATCACCGTCGCTGAGCCCTTGAACCCGTCATGCCAGGCGGATGACAATGGCTCAGAGGAGAAGCTGGAGGATTGGTGCCAAAAGTTGCATGTAGGTACCGGTTCTACACCTCCCCGTCACAAGCATGGAGTATACCGGGTAGTGAAAGAATATGAGCGGATATTCAGCAAACACCCGTTAGACTTTGGGCAGATCAAAGGGGTAGAGCACACTATACCCACAGGTAACCATCAACCTATAAAGGAGAGGTATAGACCCTTACCACCAGCTCACTACCAAACCACCAAAGATATGCTCAGAGAAATGAAATCTGCAGGGGTAATAAGAGACAGTTGTAGCCCTGGGCAGCACCTCTAGTGTTAGTCAAAAAGAAGGATGGGACCATGAGAATGTGCGTAGATTACCGGCAGATTAACCACATTACACATAAGGACGCATACCCATTACCTAGGATTAAGGAGTCATTAGCTGCATTAAAATCTGCTAACTACTTTTCCACCCTTGATCTGACTAGTGGGTACTGGCAGGTTCCTGTGGCCGAGGCCGACAAGGAGAAGACAGCGTTTACTACGCCGATGGGCCTCTGTGAGTTCAATTGTATGCCGTTTGGACTCTGCAACGCACCCGGGACTTTCCAACGTCTGATGGAGAGCTGCCTAGGACACAAGAACTTTGAAACTGTCCTCCTGTACCTAGATGACGTCATTGTATATTCGAAGACGTACGAGCAACATCTACAAGACCTGGCAGAAGTGTTCGAAGCTTTATCGAAATATGGCATGAAAATCAAGCCATCCAAGTGTCACCTTCTCAAACCAAAGGTACAGTACCTGGGACATGTCGTGAGTTCAGAGGGAGTAGCACCGGATCCTGATAAAATCACCGTGATAAGGGATTGGCCAAGACCTACGAATGTGAAAGAAGTGAGGCAATTCCTGGGCCTGGTAGGCTATTACAGAAGATTTATCCGAGGATTCACGAAGCTAGCAGCTCCTCTGCAAGACATTCTGGTAGGACGGTCCAGGAAGACTTCAAACTGTAATTCCCTGGCATGGTGGGATGAAGAAAGAGAAAATTCCTTCAATCAGCTAAAAAGTGCGCTGACGGGAGAAGAGATCCTGGCATATCCTGATTACCATCAACCATTCATTCTTTACACGGATGCCAGCAACGTGGGACTGGGAGCAGTATTGTCGCAGAAGCAAGGAGGCAAAGAAAGAGTTATTGCCTTTGCAAGCAGGAAGCTCCGGCCTACAGAACGAAATCCCGAGAACTACAGCTCCTTCAAGTTAGAGCTACTAGCAGTAGTCTGGGCTGTAACCGAACGCTTTAAACATTACTTAGCAGGTGCAGAATTCACCATCTACACGGATAACAACCCGTTGACTCACCTGGACACAGCCAAATTAGGTGCTCTGGAGCAGCGATGGATAGCCCGGCTATCTAACTACAACTTTGTCATCAAATATCGGGCAGGCCGCAAGAATGGGAATGCAGATGCCTTATCCCGGATGCCGCACCTGAAAGACGTGGAAGAGGAACCGGAAGAGTTGGAAGAGATTGAACTCCCGGCCTTTCATCGTTCAAGGGTAGAAGATTATCGACCCGGCATCTACCAAAAGAAACAGGAAATAAACCTTAACCCGTTAAGACACTACGGATGGGCTGAAGCTCAAGATACTGATCCAGCCGTGAAGCTAGTGAAAGAACTGCTTACGCAACAACATGCACACCCTGGACAGAATGCCCCAGCTGAAGCTACACAGCTATGGAAGGATAGAGGCAAGCTGTTCCTGCATCAAGGGAAGCTCTGTAGACGATTTACCAATCCCAAGACGCATGAACTGGTCTGGCAGATAATCGTGCCCAAGCAAGACATCCAAATGGTCTTAGAGGCTTATCACGACAATGCAGGTCATTTCGGATGGAAGAAGTTAGAAGCAATCCTGAGAGACAGATTCTATTGGGTTGGCATGAGAAGATCCATTGAACTATGGTGCAGAAGATGTGCCGCATGCAACCTCAGAAGGAAAGATCTACAGAAAGCTCCACTTCAACCAATAATAACCAAGCAGCCTCTTGAGCTAGTCGCATTAGATCACGTCAAGTTGTCACCAAGCCGGTCAGGCTATGTCTATGCCTTAACCATCGTGGACCATTACTCACGCTTCTTAGTGGTGGTACCAGTCAAAGACTTGACAGCGAAGACTGCAGCAAAAGTATTCCAGACGCATTTCTGTAGACCACATGGTTACCCAGAACAAGTCCTTGCAGACCAAGGTCCAGCTTTTGAATCAGAACTGTTCAAGGAATTCTGCAATATGTACGGTTGCAAGAAGATTCGCACAACGACGTACCATCCCCAAACAAATGGTCTATGCGAGAAAATGAATCATATCGTAATCGAACTGTTGAAGACCTTACCAGAATCAGAAAGAAACCAGTGGCCAGATAAATTACCGGATTTGGTAGACTTATACAACCATGTCCCCGTGAGTTCTACAAACTGCACTCCAGCTTATCTTATGCGTGCAAGACCCGGTAAATTACCAATTGATCTAGAAATGGGAGTTGAAAAACCAGATACAGAATTAGAAGAAACAGATTGGGATATCAAACGTCAGAAACAGTATCACCAAGTGCAAGAATGTGTAGAGAGAAACTTACAACAGGCAAGAGCAAGACAAGAAAAGACCTTTAATAAACATGCTCAAGCAATGCCATTACAAGAAGGTGATCAAGTTCTCAAGAGAAAGAGACGTACAGGCAAACTGGATAATCAGTGGGAAGCCGTCCCATACACAGTCTTACCATCTAACCAAGACAATGTTAAAACCTATTTGATAAGCAAAGATGAAGGAAGAACTTCACAAGTCGTATCTCGTGATCAACTCAAATTGTGTCCTGAAACCCTGAAGACACCTGAAGTCATAGAACCCGTACAGGTCCAACCTATCCAAGAGAAAGGAAAAGAAGAAGTATTCCACACGGTACTAGGAGATTTTCCTAAAACATGGCCAAACTACCATGGAGCAGTTGTCGTACCAATGATTGCATTCCCTTCAATGATGGACTCAAAACCAGAACCCGTGTTACCAGAACCCGTGTTACCAGAACCCGTGTTACCAGAACCCGTGTTACCAGAACCCGTGTTACCAGAAGAAGACCCAAGACTTGAAGAACTGGAAGTAGAATCCGAAGAGGAAGAACAGATTCCTGGTCCCAGTGAACTTTCCAGTCCTGCAGTCAGACCTCCATCTGCCATAACACCAAACACCCCAAATAGGTACACGTCCACTCACACCTTCATACTAACTCCACCAACATTGCGCAGATCAGAGCGTAGTACCCAAGGTCAGATACCAGCTAGGTACAAAGAATAAAATACAGAATTAAATGTATAATGTAAATATGTTGTTTGAATATAAGTTGAATTCAGTGGACAAATGTATATAGTTGTTGCAACGTTAAAAAGCCCAGTACCTACAGAGACTATCCTGTATGAACTTTGAACTTTTCTTATTTACTTATGGACCATACATACCACGGACTGGTTGTGGTAAGAACTCTCTTGTATATATTCATCAGCCCGGAGGCAATAGACTAAACCTCTGGAAAGACTGCTTTTTGACTTTCGAACTCTTTTTCACATTCTAGTGATTTTTGTACTTTTTCATTTTTATGTCTATGTCAATAATAATTGTTGTTTACTTGTTTTTCCACAGTCCCGGAGTACTGTATTTAACTAAGGGGGAATGTGGCACCCCATGGGTTAATGTGCCACAATAACATCACATGGGTTCTCTCCCCCACTACACACTGACAAACACTACCACCTCTGGGCAATAGAGGGAGCACCTCCTGCTTCCATATATACACTTGTCCATGAGGAAGGAGCTCAGTTCAGCTCGCAGCAGGGCTGAGGAAAGGACACCGAGCAGAGTTAGCTCAGTGCAGACCTAGCAAGGGTCAGAGGAAAAGGAGGACGAAAGACAGAGGAACACATCTGGGAGCTGGAGTGACACCATCACTTGCCCCAGAAGTAAGCACAGAGAGACGGACACCGGATCCGGTACTGTGTCTGGCACCCACAGCACAGCGAATCCAGGAACAGCGGGATCTCTAGATGCCCCCTAGTACCAGAGTGAAGCAACACGGAGGGGTCAGTACAGCATAGAGGACCCAAGTTGCCTAACCAAGTGGTACCAGCAGCCAACAGAGAGAGACGTGAGGAATCCCAGCAGCTTAGCTAAGAAGCAGCAGCTCAGGACACACACACAGAGTGCAGCATAAGGAGGCTAATGACCCGGACAAGGTGTGGGGAGAGAGAACTCAGCCACCATTACAGACTCCGTGGACTATAATCTGCAATAATATCAGCAGTAAAGCTTTGGAAAATAGCTTTGGAGTCTGTGTATTGATTGTGACCTTTGCTCCAGATTCAGCACAGAGAGCTTCTCCACAGATCCAGCCTGTCAGCTCTGCAGCATCAGGGAGAAGAAGAGAATTGCAGTATCAACTAAACGTAAGTGTGTGTGTCCTCCAACTCTTCCCCACCATCTATAACCCCAATAGACTTTAACCTTTACTGCCCCGGGGGATACAGTTCCCCCCACTGGAACTATACCACCTCCGCTGCCCTCACATCACCCCCGGAGGTTCTGCAGCAGCGGCGGCCCCCATTACTGGCCGCACCAAGTGGGTGGCGTCACCCGTGACAATATCCCTTGTAAATATCCCCCATTTATTGTGCTGAGCCAGGGACACGGTCCGGACCAGGCCACCAGTGACATCCCCAACAGCAGATCGGTCCGGTACCGAGTACCCCACGTCCCTTGGGGCTCCACACCTACAACACCTGGGTATGCTCCTGATGAGACTCAGGACTGTGTGTGGTCTCCATGTGTCTTTATGACCTTTCTACAGGTAATCAGCATTCTCTGATAATAATAGGTCATTTTGAAGGGAAGATGAAAAATAAAAATAAAGATGGACAGCTCCTGGTGGTCCTTTTGAGGTTGAATGGGGAATGGTATTCTACTGACCTGGTTGGGTTGTGCACCCCCGCACAACTGCAGTATGCGCCTTCAGTTTGAGTCGCACACCACACGAGATCCTGGGCTGCAGGTCATGTGGGCTGATGATGTCACCAGAGGTCCTTGTGCATTGCAGATCCTAGGATTGGAAGTTATTTGCTGCTCCAGAGTAGCACCAGCCGCTGTGCCCTCAGGAGAGAGATAGGATAGGTAGACTAAGTCTTTTTAGGCACCAGCAACAAGATGGCTATTCTTAAATAAATTTGTTTTACTGGATGACATCATGAGTTGTGGCAGTTTACCGATTCACCTGATGAAGGCGGAAAACCACCAAAACACTTTGTGTCATCAAACAAAAGAAGTTTGTATAAGAATACCCATCTTGTTGGTGAGCTGTGATATCACCTATTGTGAATGGTGGATCCTGTGTTATCTACTGTACATAGAGGTGTTATCAGTCATTGTACAGGAGGAGGAGGTGAGCTGTGATATCACCTATTGTGAATGGTGGATCCTGTGTTATCTACTGTACATAGAGGTGTTATCAGTCATTGTACAGGAGGAGGAGGTGAGCTGTGACATCCCCTATTGTGAATGGTGGATCCTGTGTTATCTACTGTATATAGAGGTGTTATCTGTCATTGTACAGGAGGAGGTGAGCTGTGATATCACCTATTGTGAATGGTGGATCCTGTGTTATCTACTGTATATAGAGGTGTTATCAGTCATTGTACAGGAGGAGGTGAGCTGTGATATCACATATTGTGAATGGTGGATCCTCTGTTATCTACTGTATATAGAGGTGTTATCAGTCATTATACAGGAGGAGGAGGTGAGCTGTGATATCACATATTGTGAATGGTGGATCCTCTGTTATCTACTGTATATAGAGGTGTTATCTGTCATTGTACAGGAGGAGGTGAGCTGTGATATCACCTATTGTGAATGGTGGGTCCAGTGTTATCTACTGTATATAGAGGTTTTATCAGTCATTGTACAGGAGGAGGAGGTGAGCTGTGATATCACCTATTGTGTATGGTGGATCCTGTGTTATCTACCGTATACAGAGGTATTATCAGTCATTGTACAGGAGGAGGAGGGGAGCTGTGATATCACCTATTGTGAATGGTGGATCCTGTGTTATCTACTGTACATAGAGGTGTTATCAGTCATTGTACAGGAGGAGGAGGTGAGCTGTGACATCACCTATTGTGAATGGTGGATCCTGTGTTATCTACTGTATGTAGAGGTGTTATCAGTCATTATACAGGAGGAGGTGAGCTGTGATATCACCTATTGTGAATGGTGGATCCTGTGTTATCTACTGTATATAGAGGTGTTATCAGTCATTGTACAGGAGGAGGAGGTGAGCTGTGATATCACCTATTGTGAATGGTGGATCCTGTGTTATCTACTGTATATAGAGGTGTTATCAGTCATTGTACAGGAGGAGGTGAGCTGTGACATCACCTATTGTGAATGGTGGATCCTGTGTTATATACTGTATATAGAGGTGTATGTATAGGAGGGGGAGATTTGCCAGTGTTTTTGAATGGAAGCAGCCATGCGTAAAGCCCCCGTCACATTAAGGGAGATCGCTAACGAAATCGCTGCAACGTCACAGGTTTTGTGATGTAACAGCGACCTCAACAGTACTCTCGCTCTGTGTGACATGTAGCAGCGACCAGGCCCCCGCTGTGAGATCGCTGATCGTTACAAAATGTTCTGGACCATTTTTTGGTCGTCGCGCTCCCGCTGGGCAGCATGCATCGCTGTGTGTGACAGGGACAGCGACCTCAATACTACACCCGAGAGTGACAGATCCCCAATGACAGCCGTATCGTTGCTGCGTCACTGGTGAGATCTGACTGACATCTCACTAGCGATCACGTAGCAACCACCAGTGATCCCTACCAGGTCGGATCATTGTCGGGATCACTGGTGCGTCGTCAAGTGTGACGTACCCTAATTCATGTAACCACTTTAAGGCTATATGCACACAGTGCATTTTTCCTGCGGTTTGTACCTGCGTTTTTACCATGGTTTTATGTAAATGCTAATCTATACCTGCGCTTGGAATTTCCAGCAAAACTTACGTTTTAAGGAAAAGCTGTGCACACACAAGGTTTGCAGAAAGTGAAAACACTACTGTACAGGCTTTGCTGCGTTTTGAAAAGAATGAGCGTTAACGGTATTACCGTATATACTCGTGTGTAAGCCGAGTTTTTCAGCCCAAAATTTGGGCTGAAAGTCTCCCCCTCGGCTTATACACAAGTATATACGGTTGGTGGGGGCTGTGGAGGCTGGAGGAGGCGGGGGGAGGCTGCTGTATGAGCGGCCCCATCACGTGGGGCCGCTCATTATATATGCACTGCTTCCCCCTGTTAATCAGCGACAGGGGGAAGCAGTGCATGACTAAATAAATGGCCCCCAAATGCTGGCACTCGCCCCCCTTGTAAGGCCCTCCCCCCCCCCCCCCGCTGCTTATCTTACCATCCTGGTCTTCTGCTCAGCGCCGCTCCTCAGTGCTCCGTTCTTCATCCTCCCGTCCAGCTACATCCGGGATCCCCGGCCATCGCAGGCATATGACGTCATCGTGCGACGGCCGGAGATCCCGGATGCAGCCAGCGAGGACGGAGCATGAAGAACGGAGCACCGAGGAGCGGCGCTGAGCAGAAGACCAGGATGGTAAGATAAGCAGCAGGGGGGGGCCCTTACAAGGAGGGGGGGTGAGTGCCAGCATTTGGGGGCTGCTGGATACCCCCTAGGGGCTGCTGGGTACCCCTGGGGGCTGCTGTGTACCCCCTGGTGGCCGCTGTATACCTCCTGGAGGCTGCTGTATACCCCCTGGGGGCCGCTGTATACCCCTGGGGGCCGCTGTATAACCCCTGGGGGGTGCTGTATACCCCTGGGGGGTGCTGTATAACCCCTGGAGGCTGCTGTATACCCTCAGGGCTGCTGTATATACTGCTGGGGCCTGTATACCACTGGGGCTGCTGGGTACCCCTGGGGGCCGCTGTGTACCCCCTGGTGGGGTCTGTATATACCACTGGGGTTGCTGTATATACTACTGGGGCCTGTATATGCCACTGGGGAGGCTGCTGTATACTACCATTGGGGGGCCTGTATACCACACTGCTGGGGGCTGTATACCTGTGCTGGGGTCCACCCTCGGCTTATACACGAGTCAATAGGTTTTCCCAGTTTTTGGGGGCAAAAGTAGGGGAATCGGCTTATACACGGGTCGGCTTATACACGAGTATATACGGTATGTGTTTTTGCTGCAGTCAATGGCAAAAACGCAGCAAAAAAACACAACAAAAATGCCCAAATCTCCTGGCAAGAAATATAGAGATCCTAGAAAACTGTACAGGTTTTCCTCGCAGCAAAAATATCCTGTGTGCACATACCCTAAGGGCCGCTTTACAAGTCGCAACATTGCATGCAATTTCACTTGCAACTTACTGGTTGCAGTAAAATCATGGCCACATTGTTCCATTTGTACACAGCAACAAAATAGAACAATGTGTCCATGATTTCACTGCAACCAGTAAGTTGCAAGTGACAATGCATGCAATGTTGCGACGTGTAAAGGTACCTTAAGAGTTCAGATCTATCCCTATTAACAGGGCCCTCCATACAATGTATGTGGTGCCAAAATATGCCCTTACTAAGAGTGCCAGACGGACAGGCAGAGGCCCATAAAACATGGGTCATCCATCAAGTTCAAGAAACTCATTAGTAGGTGAGATCTATCTAGTAGCAGCATGAAGCGGACCACCCACAAAGTCCTGGTCCCTGGACTACCTGTGTGGTCAGGCAAAATAACATTTGTCCACCCCAGGGTGACTCGGTAATATGGGGACAGTGACTTCTCACAGGGCAGGTGGGAATCTGACACAGCAGGAGGCAACATTAGGATGTTAAATGGAGCCTCCGAAAACCCTACTAATTGTAGCCGCCCCACACCTGACATGTCAGCTCTATTGCACTGGATACATTCACTTCTCACATTTTCAATAGCTTTTATTCCCATTATGATAAAAGTTACATTATTGGGAAAGGGATATTAACACTGTCACGTAATGTGGTTGAAAAAAAAGTTTTCTTTTTTAAATATACAGTCTTGGCCAAAATTGTCCCAGAAAATGAAGAATTTCTCCCAGAAAATTATCACAATTCGTAATGTTTTGTCATACACGTTTATTTCCTTTGTGTGTAATGGAACAACACAAAAAAAATAACTAAGGAAAAAAAAAGGCAAATTGGACATAATTTCACACAAAACCCCTAAAATAGGACCGACAATATTGTTGTCCCCCTTAATATTTGGTTTCCCCCTTTGTAATAAATCCCTGCAGTCAGTCTCCTCTATAACCTCCACAAGCTTCTTCTCTCCTGGAGTTTCTCCTCTTCTTTATAATCTGCTCCCGGTCTCTCGTCTTCTCCCAATTTTCAGATCTCTCCACATGTGATCAATGGGATTTAGATCCAGACTCATTGCTGCCTTTTCAGATCTCTCCAGCGCTTTGTTTCCATCTATTTCTGGGGTTTCTTGATATTTAGGGTCATTGTCCAGCTGGAGACCCCTGACACTGGGTTCTACATTGTCACCCAAAATCCTTTGGTAATCTCCAGATTTTATGATGTCTTGTCCAGGCCCCCAGTGTCAGAGGATACAAAACAACCCAAAATCATCTCTGGCCTCCCCCATATGTGACTATAGGTGTTGTGCTCTTTTCTCTGACCTCCCCCATATGTAACTGTAGGCCCCGTGCTCTTTTCTCTGACCTCCCCCATATGTGACTGTAGGTCCTGTGCTCTTTTCTCTGAACTCCCCCATATGTGACTGTAGGTCCTGTGCTCTTTTCTCTGACCTCCCCCATATGTGACTGTAGGTCCTGTGCTCTTTTCTCTGACCCTCCTTATATGTGACTATAGGTCCTGTGCTCTTTTCTCTGACCTCCACCATATTTGATTGTGGGTCTTGTGTTCTTTTCTCTGACCTCCCCATATGTGACTGTAGGTGCTGTGCTCTTTTCTCTGATCTCCCCCATATGTGACTATAGGTCCTGTGCTCTTTTCTCTGCCCTCCCCCATATGTGACTGCAGGTCCCATGCTCCTTTCTCTGCCCCCCTATGTGACTGTAGGTGCTGTGCTCTTTTCTCTGACCTCCCCCATATGTGACTGTAGGTCCTGTGCTCTTTTCTATGACCTCCCCATATGTGACTGTAGGTCCTGTGTTCTTTTCTCTGACCTCCCCATATGTGACTGTAGGTGCTGTGCTCTTTTCTCTGACCTCCCCCATATGTGACTGTAGGTCCTGGGTTCTTTTCTTTGTAGCCTCATTCTCTTTTCAGTAAACAGTAGAATGATTTGCTTTACCAAAAAGCTCTCTCTTGTCTCATCTGTCCACAAGATGCTTTCCCAAAAGGATTTTAGAAGGATTTTAGTTAGGCTAGGGTTAGACCTGCGTCTACCCTCAGCCTGGGGAATATGTTAAAAACTTAGTCTGTGGCAGGAGCAGCACATAGCGATAACGGCATGTAACGCTATGCGCCGCCTGCTCTATGCATAACTATGGTTACCAGATGTTTACTGCAGCCGGCAGCTCCACAGACAATTCCTGGATATGTGCTTTTGCAGAGCGCACAGGAAACACAGTTTGCAATGTTTTTCTGTGCACTCTGGAAAAGTGCATATCTGGGGATTGTAAGTGGAGCCGACGGCGGCACTTAGCATTTGGTTGCCATAGGGATCAATACACAGGCAGCGCACAGCCTTGCATGCTGGTGGCGCTATGCGCTCTGGCTCAGAATTTCTAAGTTTTCAACGGATCCTGCAGGCTAGGGGCGTAAGTCTGACCCTAACCTTACTCACGTACATGTTGTAAAGCTGCAGTCTTGCAAAGACATACAGATAGGATGTTTAGATTGTGAGCCTCAATAGGGACAGCATTACTGATGTATGTAAAGTGCTATGGAATT
Organism: Allobates femoralis; assembly: GCA_033576535.1. Taxonomy (NCBI): domain Eukaryota; kingdom Metazoa; phylum Chordata; class Amphibia; order Anura; family Aromobatidae; genus Allobates; species Allobates femoralis. Next base: position 84,534,418 of record JARQOC010000009.1, read on the forward strand.
AATAGCGCTATATAAATGAATAAATATTATAATATTATATTATAGCTTATTTATGTCTATGTGTCAGCAGTGGGGACCTCCTGGGTCTCCTGTATAGAATTTCATCTCATTCACATGTGGTTGGATAGTACACGCTGACACTGATGCTCCCGATCCTGCAGTGTGTCTTTGGAACTTGATTGAGGCTTATCCACCATCCACACTATCCTGCTTTGCAACCTTTCATTAATTTATCTCTGCCGATCACGTCCAGGGAGATTAGCTAGTGTGCCATGGGTTGTAACCTTCTAAATTATGTTGCACACCGTGGAAAAAGGAACATCAAGATCTTCTTAGATGGACTTGTAACATTGAGATTGTTAATATTTTTCAACAATTTTGGTTCTCAGTCCTCAGACAGTTCTCTTCTCTTTCTGTTCTCTATGCTCAGTGTGGCACACACACACAAAATGCAAATATTAAGTCAACAGCTCCCTTTATCTGGTTTCAGGTGTGATTTTGATATTGCACACACCTTGTCACACCACCGCAGTAATAGCTGAATAGTGAACCCACTGGACCACGGGATATACCGTGGAAGCTGATACCAAAAACTAGCCAGACAAGAATATTAGATAAATGAATAGGGTTTATTGAAACAATAGCACAAATTCCCCAATGGCAGTCCACGGGGCCAGAGCGCCAGGATTCCCTTAAGGGAGCAACTAGAAGCGGAACCCCATAGAACAGGGATTGTCCTAGCGCAGCCAGAGAGGAGCCATTGAACACGTCAAACCTGTGGGTCCGACCCAAGGCAGAATGGAACACAGTAGCCAGGAAGCCAGAGGAAAGGCTAGGACGGGACTTAGACCCTGAGGTAATGGAACGGATTCAGAAGGTTGCCGGGGACCAACGAGGACGGTATGGATCTGCGGGTTAATCAGACAGGAGAATGGATCCAGCACTGAAAGCAAAGATACAATAAGCTAGAAAGTCAAAAACACAGAACATGCAAACGCCTTGCTGGGACCTGTGCTGGCAACCAAACTAACAAATGAAGTTGCCCAGGCACCTCCCTTAGGAAGTGAGGGCCTTAAGAACCCACCAACCCTCAGCAATTGGCTGAGAGGTGGTGACAGAAAAAAGGGCATTCTGGCCCTTCAAATTTACTATGTACGGTGCACGCCCTATGCGCGCTCCCCCTACCACCGGGAGGTGAGGAGGTGGGAGGGAAGCGCCGAGGAGTGCTGCGGCCAAAGAGGACGCAGTGGGAGCATGGGCCCGGTAAGTATGCCTGCCGGGCACAGCAGGATACCAGTAGCCGGATGGGACCCGATCCCCCTGCATTCCGGGGAGGGGTGCCACCGGTCGCAGGGTTACACATGTGTTACTTGCCACAGGTGAGTTTGAACAAACAGTTTCAAGGGTGCCAACACTTTAAGCCAGGGGTCTCAAACTCGGCTGGGTTGGTGGGCCGCACATAGGGAAACATTTATAGCGGGGGGCCGCATCCCTTGTAGGACTAAGGGTACCTTTACACGCCGCTACGGCAGGATGGATGCATCCCGCTACTTCATGTGCACGAGCACGCTCAAACGGTTACAAACGCTCAACGCATCACCTTTACACGACGCCATAAGGTGCGCTACGCTACGTGACATCTATAGCTAGCTACATCGCCGGGTGTCTCAAGTAGCCATCTGTAGCTCATTTACACACCAGCTACTATGGGCGGACCTGGGGAAGCAGGGACAGCACATAGGCGTGCCACAATTGTGGATTACGAGCCGTCCGTACGCTGATAGGACAAAGCAATAACATCCTGATTGGGCAGGCAACGCAGGAGGCTGAGTAATACAGCACGCTCGAGCGATTGTGTAGTGTGACTCGTCAGCTCCTTAAATATGCCTCCCTATGCAGCGACTACCAATCGTCATGCAGCAGCTTCCACCAATGATCGCACATGGGGCGCGGTAACACGGAGCCAGGGTCACGCCTTAGCTACATTGCAGCTACATCGCAGGGTGTCCAGAGTTCCCTTCCGTAACGTCTTTACACGCCGATGCATCTTGCTACCATCGGCTTTGTAGCTCTCTGTTTTCGAGCATAGGTCGTAAACAGATGTATCTGTTGCCGGCTGTATCGTCACGTCTTCAGACGCCGCTACGACGGGCTATATTGGCGCTACAAGCTACATTTGTAGCCTGTAGCGGGATGCATCCATCCTGCCGTAGCGGCGTGTAAAGGTACCCTAAGTGATATTTTTAGCAATACCAGAATCTTTTTTTTGCTCAATGTAGTAAAGTACAAATCCTGTTCCCTTTCTTGTAGTAATGTCTCCATTCTGTAGTAACGTCGTTTTCTACTGATGTTCCCCATCCTGATTCCTTTTTATAGTGATGTCCACTATCCTGATCCCTTTTTCCAGTGATGTCCCCCATCGATCATGATCCCCTTTTGTAGTGATGTCCCCTTACTGATCTCCTTTTCTAGTGATGTTCCCCTTCCTGATTTTCTTTTCTAGTGATGTCCCCCATGTCATTCCCCCTTAGTAGTGATGTCCCCATCTTGATCCCCTTTAGTGATGATGTCCCCATCCCGATCCCCTTTTATAGTGATGTCCCCATCTTGATCTACTATTATAGTGATTCCCCCCATCCTGTTTTACCTTCTTTTTACACACTCAAATACACATTCTATCACACTCACACACAAACCCACACACAACCCCCCCCCCACACACACACATACTCTCACACACACTCACACACACTCTTACACTCACACTCATACACACACTGAAACTCGCACACACTTATACACATATCCTCACTCACCCTCACACACACACCCTCTCACACACACACTTTTCTCACTTTAATGATGCATCGCTCCAGTGCAGGGGGCCGCCACGGTCCCGCTGTGCTGGCTTCTGGCTCCGCTGTGCTATGACTTCCTCCAGTCGCCGCTCAGACAAGCTCTGTTGCTCATCAAAATCAATGCAATCTGCCAGTCAGAAGCCCGCAGGTGACGTCATATTCTGCCGTCAGCTGCGGGCCTCTCATTGGCTGGCAGCTTGCATTTATCTTGCTGAGTGGCAGAGCTTGTTAGTGCTGCGAACAGAAGTCATCACACACCAGGGACTGCAGTGGCCCCCTGCACTGGAGCAATGCATCATTAAGTTGTCCAAGGTGCCGCGGGCCGCATAGTGAAGCCCCAGGGGCCGCATGCGGCCCCGGGCCGCGAGTTTGAGACCCCTGCTTTAAGCCATGAATGTTCGATCAAAAATGCAAAACATTTCCAAGAACTGTCCCTTTAAAAATACATTGTTTTAAAGGCCTTGTCCATTGAAAACAAGCTATTACCTATCCACTTAATAGGTGATAAGTTATTGATCGGTGGGGTACGGCAACGAGCAGCAGAATGGAGTTCACATGCTCAACCATCGCTCTGATTATTCTCTATGGAACTACTAAGCGCTACGCTCGACTTTTTACACTTACCCCATAGAGAATGAATGGAGCTGTGGTTGGAAGTATGAGTTGAGGCTATTTTCTGGAATAAAAGTATCCCCTTAAGATTAAGAACTTCGCCCTTCCGCCGATAGTACCAGGTCCCAGTGGTCACCCTCACCAACCAGTAAGCTATTACTTATCCTGTGGATAGGTCACAACTAGTTTTCACCAGATGAACCATTTTACATTAATTTTTTACCATAGATGTGAACATATCCTAAAAAAAGCAAGTAAAAATAAATAGCAGAATATTTCAAAGATGAAGAAACACCATAAAATGTCATCATCTGTCAATTTAAGTGGAATTTATAATACAATTTTACTAAAATCAGGAATGAACCAAACCTTCCAAGATTTGTTTTAACATTGTTTTTGTGTCGTCTTTTCCAGAATGTCGTTAACTTCTTTCATCAGTGAAGATACTGTTAGCGGGTATTGAAACAAAAATGCTGGAAAATGGTCAAAAAGATGCCTGGGCGTAAGGCGTCTTCTGATCCTTTCTGTTGACTTCCATAATAAAGACAATAGCATCTTCAGAGTGGAAGCCTCCTGTAAAAGGGTCGGGGAACTTTTTTTTAACACCTTCACGCCTTCGGAAACCTGAAGCTCAGAAGACTGAACTATATGAGCAGTAAGTATTTCTTTACATAACAATTAATGTATAATTCTTTGGGACCTTTCACAAAATTCATGATTTAATAGTGACTACAGAGAGGAATAAAACCTCTTTGTTGCCCAGATATTATCAAAGTATTTGGCACCTAATGAGTTAAATCTGGTTAAGTCCAAGTGGGTGTTATCAGATAGTTTTCACTGGGGGCGTGTACTTCTCCTCCCTTTATGCATTGCCCAATCATAAGCAGGAAGCAACGCAGCGGAAAAAGAACACGCCCCCAGTGAAAACTATCTGATAACGTCAGCTTAAACAGTTAACTCATAAGGTGCTGAATAATTTGATTTTGCTTCTTGGTTGTGGAGTTATTAACAATCAAATTATTTGGCATCTAATGAGTTAACTGTTTAAGCGGATGTTATCAGATAGTTTTCACTGGGGGCGTGTACTTCTTCTCCCTCTATGCGCTGCCCAATCATAAGCAGGAAACAACACAGCAGAAAAACATCACACCCACAGTGAAATCTATCTGATAACTTCAGCTTAAACAGTTAACTCATCAAGTGCCAACTAATTGGATTGCAAATAGAGTCTGTGGAGCCTCGGTTAGGAGTCTCAAACACAGGACTAGCCAGATATCCCTCCAGGAAAGGACCCAGCCAAGCCAAGCTCAACCCACTGTGTTCAGCGCTTTAGCCAGGGGCCAATACGCCTAGGAATTCACTGTGTTGAGCGGTTTAGCCAGCTGCCTGCAGTGTTTTCTTGGACTGGTCTCCCTGAGATCAGTGAATGCTTTGTGATGTTGGTCTACCAAGCATTGCTCCCAACTAGCCAGAATCCTACTCCACACTGATGAGGGGCAACACCCCGAAACAGCTGTCTGTGGATGGATACCTGGCCTTGGTATTCCCTTGTCATATCTCTAAGCTTGTAAAAGAGCTGGATATTGACTAAAAGGGCAACTTAACATGGTGGTTATGGTGTTCTCCGCAAGGAGACACCCCTTGGCTGGGTTCTTCCCTGGAGGGATATCTGGCTAGTCCTGTGTTTGAGACTCCTAACCGAGGCTCCACAGACTCTATTTGCATATTCGTGATTCCCAGGGGGCAATGCGCCTAGGAATTCACTGTGTTGAGCGCTTTAGCCAGCTGCCCGCAGTGTTTTCTTGGACTGGTCTTCCTGAGATCAGTGAATGCTTTGTGATGTTGGAACTAATTTGATTGGTAATATCTCCACAACCAAGAGCAAAATCAAATTATTTGTCACCTATATATATTTGTCACCCCGGCCCTATTGTACCCGTATGACTAATTGTGGATTTGTCGTTGTTTGTCTTCGTTTGTGGCCATCTTTGACCACTTGTTTTTGTCTACCCTCGAAAATGTAAATCGCCATGTATCCTAATAGCGCTATATAAATACCTAATAATAATAATAATAATAATATATTGAGTTAAATGTTAACTGATGTTATCAAATAAAAAGAAGGGAGGGGAACAAGAGGCGCAATAGTGCCCTATCACTATGACACTAAATGTAAAGGTGGTGAAAAATGGATCCACTCACCTGTGGCAGTTGTGAAACCCACAACTGGTTTGAAGGCGTAAGAATGACTATTTCCAGATGGCTGCTGCTGGACTTCCACCATCCACTCATATGTGGAGACACATCAAATTGCAGGGAAGAAATGGTGTATCACGGTCCGCGCTGCCAAAATCACTCGCTCCAAAGGAAGGTGCCAGGAGGGCACCGAAACGCGTAGGAGGTAATAAAAGAGTTCTAAGTTCCATCTTCCTTTGCATTCCTTTGGAGCGAGTGATTTTGGCAGCGCGGACCGTGATACACCATTTCTTCCCTGCAATTTGAACTGATGTTATCAGATAGTTTTCACCTGGGGGTGTGTTCTTTTTCTCCTGTGTTGCTTCCTGCTTATTATTGGGCAATGCATAGAGGGAGAAGAAGTACACGCCCCCAGTGAAAACTATCTGATAACAACCACTTGGACTTAACCAGAGTTAACTCATTAGATGCCAAATGCTTTGATTGCTAATATCTGGGCAACAGAGAGGCGGTATTAATGTATAAAAAAAGTTTTATTCCACTCTGTTGTCACTATTCCATCTGGTGGCCTCTTCAACTTGATACATTTGATGAAAGGTCTTCCAGTAATGCTTTTTGGAAGACCACATTTTAAAGCCGCATTTTAGGCTTCATTTTTGGAATAATGGGACAGTTGGGAAGTATAAAGAACTATAAGTATAAAGATCTATAAGGATAGCCATATTAGCTGTGAACAACTGCTTAGAACAATTCAAAAATATTTGTTAGAAGACCTCATATCCTTGGCCATAAGATAGTTGCATGTTGACTAGACCAGTAATTATTGGAAATCATGAAGTCCATAACAAACCTCTTTGTGCTTCTAATTTTTTGAAATCTGGAAAATTCTTAATAAAAACTTTAAAACTCCCCCAAAAAAGAAACAACATTCTCAATATAGCAATATTGTATCATGTGTATACGACAATATTATTGGTATAATTGGTGATTAGTTCAAACAAGGTCAACCTAAAGTCTTTGTACAAGCTTCTTCTATAATGAGGACAACTGTCCGGTGGCCCCACAATCGGCACCATACAACATGAAGGCATTCGGCACACGTGGTGCCAGTTGTCCCCGGGTGTCTCCCACAGGAGCAATCTGTCCTTCCTACATCAATGACACAAGGCCGCCATTAGATAACGAGTTGTTTTTGGAAATATCGATATTCTCAACATTCTCGATTTGAGGACTTACACGATTCAACCAAAACGTAAAAACAAAACTCCCTTCTATTAGCCGACCACAGAGTAATAAAACAAAGCAGACAGTCTCGGGTTGCAGACCCCTCTCTGTAGCATCAGCTGTGCAGCTGACTCCCCCAGCAGCTGCTTTGCATTGCGGACTTGTAGACATTTGCTGTCCAGACACATATGGCAGATTTTTTTTTCTTTTTTATACTTTTTGTTTTTAACACCCAGAAATACTATGCAAGGTATTTTATCATCGGTAACGTAATACGTCGCCCCTTACACACGTCTACTTGCTGTTTTGCTCTAGTCTGTATTTTTTATGCATGTGTTCAATTACTATAAAAACAGAGGACACATGTCCTGTAATTAGGGACAGCGAGGGAATAATGTCTGTGTAATTGTTTTCATGGGTCAGTTACATTTTTGCTGTTTATCACAGTACCTGACGGTGATTCCCTGAAATTCTCTGTATCTGATTTATTTTTTCAAGCCATGGGATAAACCGAATATATTATTCGATATTGAAGAAAAAGATGTTGGGAGATAGAAAATCTTACCTGAGGCCTACCAAGTGGCAACTCACTGATCATAGGGATCAATGAGACTTATCGACTTGTATGGCCGACTTTCAAATCAACTCAAGGAATATTTCACTAGCAACGAAGACGCGGCTCGTACTTAGTCAGGTCTTTTCTGTAGTAACATATGGAGGTGAAACATGGACGTAAAGGAACAAAGCAGAAGAATCAACACTTACCAAATGTGGTGCTGGAGACAGATGTTATCAATACCATGGATGGCATGGAGAACAAACACATCAATTTTGTAACAAAACAAGTCAGAATTATCATTGGAAGCAAAATCACCAAGCTACGATTTGTGTACACATCATACGAAGAGAGTAATCACTGGAGAAGGACATCATGGTAGGAAGAATAGAAGGAACAAGTCAAAGAGGAAGACCAGCAAGCCAATGGCCTAATACAATCAAGTTAACTGCGGAGAATATTAAAAGAAGACTCTGGTGAACCTATCTAGGTTTGGACAAGACCCTGGTTGACCTATCTAGGCTTGTACAAGACCCTGGTAGACCTATCTAGGCTTGGAGAAGACCCTGGTGAACCTATTTAGGCTTGGAGAAGACCCTGGTGGACCTATCTAGGCTTGGATAAGAGCCTGGTGGACCCATCTAGGCTGCGCAAGACCGATCTTCCTACGGAGCGAACATCCATCAAGTCACCATGGCTCAAGATCGAGCTGAAAAGGCTGATAAATAATAATAGTAAAAATGACCAAGTTTAGAATAGTGTGACTAGCATACAGAATCACCAGACTATGATGTAGACTAAGGTTCTTCAAGGCTTTGAAGGAATAATGAATCCCAAAGGTCCACTACAAGAAACTTCCACTGAGTCTGGAACCAGGAAGCCATGTCTAAGGGTATGAGTCTTTTTGAAGAGTTTTTGGCACAGCAAATGAGTGAAAACTGAAGGTTTTTATGGAGTTTTGAGATCTGGAAAGTTTACGCTCACTTTACGCTAAGTGACTCCTTGAAAAACTTTGTGTCCACATAGTCATAGGCATTTTCTTTCTAGAGAAGAATCTCAGCTATTACCGTACATTCTTATTTGAAGCGGAAATTAGCATATCAGCTGCCGTAAACTCTACAAGCTAATATCTCCACAATGGAAAGAACAAAAAAATCAAACAAACTATGCTTTATTCTCCTCTTCAGCCATTTTTCCTCATTCAGAATGGTGAAAGGTGCTCTGTGAGTTCTTAGTAGGTATGAAGGATTTCAAAGGGAACCCTTGGAGTAGAGTCCCACCGTTAGCAATGGCTGGAATGTGAATTGATCAAAGAAACCACTTTGTGTTACCAATATTTATAGTCAGGCGAATATAGGTCAGGGAGGTAGTGCCCAGCTGTAAATGGTAGCCATCTCAGAGGTTAAGATGGGCAGCAGACAAAAACATGTCCAAACATAAGTGGAACGCACCTACAGAGTGAGGGAACTGAATGAACTAGGTAACGGGGAAAGGGCCTAAAGAAGACTGAGGGTGGCTGGAGACCGGCTGGTGACCAGATTGTTTGGTGCATGTGATGAGCTTGAGGTGGCAGGCAGACACATACAGGGGGCAGACTACACAAGGAGGAGGCAGGTAGGACTGTTCCAGCACCTAGGACCTCTTAATCAGACCAGACCCACGGGACCTCTTAACTGTAAAGTTTGCAAAGTGTTTTTGTTCGGGGTACAGGGAGGCTAGCCTTAGTACACAGCTTCCCTGAATGCAGCAGACACGCTGCATTCAGTGGTGCTGTCACTTTTAAAAGCACCAGGAAGGGGTTACAGGTCCTCTTTAAATATACTTTCTTTTGGTGCTGCAGGCATTCAGGACTTTCTCCTGTCTGGTTGTTCTTTGAACATAATCTCAGGTGCAGCCCTTTGGCGACCACTCCATTCCAATATAAAGAGTCATATGTCTGGTTAGCTGATGTTGGTGATGGAATCTCTGAAGAAGGAGCCTATCTGGAGTCATTACTATTGCTTCTCTGGTGTTTTGCTGCAATTGTGAAATTCTGGAGTTTATTTTTTTTTTTGTATCTATTTTCCCTTTTCTGTCTTCCTTTTCCTGTATAATATTATAGTAGAGTAAATACAAGTATACTTGCCAGCCTATGTTCAGGGTAAGTGAGGCAGCAGTTTCATCAGTGATTTTTAGTGATCAAATAAATAAGTTACAAATCTTCTCTTGTACATTGCAATGTGAATCGCAAACAACACATGGATTATACAATGATGCCATCCGTACGCTGTCAGCGACTTTCACAGATTTACAGACTTTGTATGGGTATTTTTGATCCATGACGCCAACATATCTCTGCAACCTTTTTGGAGGTGTCTGCATAAATACAGATATGTGAACAGCTCCATAGTTTATACTTGAAACGCTTGGATAGAGCATGCACTTGAAAAACGGAAGTCTGAATGGTGCCCTAGGGTCATATTTTTATGGCCATGGATTGGCTAATGCCAGAGAGGGTTACTGTAAAAAGAGAAATAGGGAGGGGGACAAGAGGCGCAATAGTGCCCTATCACTAGTGACACTTGTGTATGCAGGTAGTGCTATGAAGCTCCTCACCTGGTCCAGTTGTGATCCCCACAACTGGTTTGAAGGCGTTTTGGAATCAGTGTTCCAGCTGCTGCAGGACCTCCACCGACCACTGGATAGTGGTTTAAATCCAAGAAGATGATGGGAGTACTGGTGTGTCACGGTCCGCGCTGCTGTGGTATGAATAAACTCACCAAAGAGCCCAGAGTATTTTCATCCTTTATTTCCTCCTCTCTCCAACGTGTTTCAGCGCCACACCCGGCGCCTTCCCTGAGGAAGAGAGGAGAGAGGAGGAAATAAAGGATGAAAATACTCTGGGCTCTTTGGTGAGTTTATTCATACCACAGCAGCGCGGACCGTGACACACCAGTACTCCCATCATCTTCTTAGAGAGGGTTACTGTATGTCACCTTGCGGACGTACACTCACAATCAGGGGCGGACCTACCGTGGTGCAGCTGATTCAGCTGCACCAGGGCCCCGACCGGGTAGGGGGGCCCTCAAGCACCTGTAGGGGGCCCCCCGTGACCCTGTGTCAGAGGAGAGGAGGTTAACTGAGGGAAGCTTCCTGCTTCCCTTGTCTGTTCCCGCCACCCCTCTCCTCTGCAGCCCCGACTCCCAGACCTGCATTGCGCGGCTCAGCTCAGGTAGGAGCCGCACGCAAAGCCCCCGTGCTAGCAACCCCCCGCCCCGTTCCTCACCTAGAGCTGCTAGCACCCCACCCCCTGATGGTCTGCCACTGCTCCCAATCCTTGGTATCACAAAGCATTCACTGATCACAGGGAGACCTGTCCTTGAAAACACTGCAGGCAGCCGGCTAAAGCGCTCGATACAGTGAATTCCTAGGTGCATTGCCCCCTGGGAATTATGAATATGCAAATAGTCTGTGGAGCCTGAGTTGTCCTTGGTTTGATTCAAACTCAGGACCCCAGACTGCAGTGCTAACCTGTCATACCGGCTTCAGACTCTGTTCAAACTGAGGAGTCTGATGTGCAGCCTTAAGCCTCTTTGTTGCTCTGCCTGAGTTGGGCATTAGAAGTTCAAACAGAAATGGTGTCAATGTTCCGCACTGCTGCTTTAATAAATGTACTCGAAAAGCATTGCTTTCTCCATCTCCTTCTTCATTCCTCCACACAGACCAACGCGTTTCGGTGCAACCCTCGCACCTTCCTGAGGGTACATTTCTGGAGGGATATCTGGCTAGTCCTGTGTTTGAGACTCCTAACCGAGGTTCCACAGACTATTTGCATATTCACAATCCTTGGTATGTCAGTTCTCACCTCTCCGATAATTCCTATATCTGGCACAACCCATCAAAAAGGACCAGCAGATCCGGAACGAGTGAGGTGGATGTGAGATGGAAACCTTCAGATGAGGTTCTTCAAAGTTAACCCCTCGCACTTGTCCAGACTGGCAGCTGTTCATGTAAAATGCCAAATTCCCGGGCGCACATGGTGCTGATTCATCTCTCCCAAGACACATGTGACCAGCTGAGACATGCACCCAGCACCGACTCTAAACCACAATCTCTCCATAGTGAGTGCGTCATTCTGACCCTGTCACACACCGTTACAGAGCAATCTCTCCACCCTCTCGCCTGAGCTAAAACCACAAAGCCTTCGGGCACACGAGTCCTGTAATAAAATTGTGCCTCTTTTCCATAACACAGGTGGCGCGAAACACTAATTGTATGTTGTAAAGCGGATTACGGAACCGTAAATATTTATAGGACCGTCATTGTCTCCACCGTCCGGAATGTGATATGATGTTTCTTCTTCACGGAGTCGGCGGGAGATGAAAATATTTAGGAATTGATCTCTCTGTATAATGAATGGAGAAGGGACGTGTCCAGATGTCTTGTTGAAATTAACATTTTTTGGTTTCGGGAGATTTTTGTAGTTGCCATTTAGCAAAGCTAAGAATTTTTGCCCTAGTTTTAGAAAACAGACGAGATTTTTATTGCTGATGCAGAAAATGAAAACAATGCAAAAATTGAATTAGCTAAATGAAAATGATAAGGTCGAATCCAATATAATGGCTAAAGAACAAGACATATTGAAAATATAGAAATCAATGCCTCTATTCAGTACCCACCAACACTTTATCCCTCTCGGTGCTCAGTCACATGGTCAGTTTTGTACACTTGCTCTTATTCTAATACATGGGGCATTACCGCATTTTTCTGTGCATCAGAAGGTATGCAGAGACTTACTGAGTTCTTTTTTTGGCAGGATTTCGTAGTGAAAATGTTGACATTTTCCAAAGAATGCTGTATATTTGCTAAACATTGTTCCTCCTCAGTATGAGCCTGCAGTTGTTGTAATCTACAATACTTCTTTTCTGTTTCAATGTTCTTATTAATAGAGTATCTCATACAACACGTATCCTGGGAATGCCCTGTCATTTTTACCCTCTGGAAGAAGGCTGCAAACTTTTTGTCTTCCTTAATAGGGTGTAACTTTAATGTGAAAAAAGAAACCTGCCTTTTGAGGCTAATCTTACAAGATGACTCCATTCCTCAGAAAGTATTAATATGCCATATGCTTACAACACTTCTTTTCAATAGTTGTAACTGACTAGATGTAGACCCGATGCTATTGTATCTGAAAGGCCCCCCCGCACCATCAGCCTCCCCCCTCCGCACCATCAGCCTCGCCCTGCACCCTCAGCCTCCCATCGCAGCATCAGCCTCCCCCGGCACCCTCAGCCTCCCCCCGCACCATCAGCCTCCCCCCACACCATCAGTCTCTCCCTGCACCATTAGCCTCCCCTGCACCATCAGTCTCCCCCTGCACCATCAGCCTCCCCCTCCCCTGCACACTCAGCCTCCCTCCGCACCATCAGCCTCCCCCGGCACCCACAGCCTCCTCCGGCACCATCAGCCTCCCCGCACACTCTCAGCCGACCCCCGCACCATCAGTCTCTCCCTGCACCATCAGCCTCCTCGCACCATCAGCCTCCCCCTGCACCATCAGCCTCTCCCCGCACCATCAGCTTCCCCCTGCACCATCAGCCTTCCCCACACCATCAGCCTCCCCCGTCACCATCGGCTTCTCCCTGCACCATCAGCCTCCCTCGCACGATCAGCCTCTCCCCACACCATCAGTCTCCCCCCTCACCATCAGCCTCCCCCACACCATCAGCCTCCCCCATCACCATCAACCTCTCCCTACACCATCAGCCTCCCTCGCACTATCAGCCTCCTCCTGCACCAGCAGCCTCTCCCTGCACCAGCAGCCTCCACCCACGCCCTCAGCTTCTCCCCGCAGAATTCACCTTCCCCCCCGCATAGTGTTACCGCTGTTTGCTTTCACAATGGCAAGAACCTGTGTGACATCATGGGGTCAGGTGACGCGCAGGGTCACATGATCCCGCCAGCATCCCGAGAGTGGCCAGCGGTAAGTCCTCATTCATATGTCCGTGCCGGAGGCACGAAAGCAGTACGTGCCGACACATTGCGGAGGCACGGACATACGGGGACACATGTTCCCCTATGGGCAAATTCACTCATCCGTGTTTCCGCACAGACCGGGTCTCTGTGTGGAGCACATGCGTGTTCGTGTGCTCCACACGGCGACAAGTCCATGTTTTTGCAGAGCCATGGACCGCATTTTTGTCCAAACGTCCTGCACACGGATGTTCACACTGTGACATCCGTGTGCACGGACCACGGACAAACCAAAAAAGCCTGAAAATAAACAATTTCATACTCTCCTTGCTCCAGCGGTGTCTGCTCCTCACATCCGATGCCGCTCATTAGGGCTCATGAATATTCACTTCACTGAGCCCTAGAGCGGACCGGAAGAGAGAGGAGCAGCGGCGCTGGAGGGAAGTAAGTATGCGGGCGACAGGCTGTCCATGTGTTATCCACGGCCCCACGGATAGCACACGGACTGCACACATGTGTCATACGTCCGTGACACATTTGTGCACGCCCCGCCCCCAAACGTTCTTGTTCCCCAAGTCCGTGGTACACGGATGTGTGAAACTGGCCTAACACTGTGCGGGAGGGAGCAATCAGACGGTGAGATGCTGATAGTTCAGGGAGAAGCTGATGGTGCAGGGGGTGTTGGCCTGGAGTGCGGTGATCGCCATATTAAAAGACCCATAAGTTGGGTCTTCCAATATGGCGTCCGTCGACTTCTGGTCGACACAATGGATTGCGGAATAGCGTTACAACTGGACGGAAGCAGAAGCCACAAGGCTATTATGTAAGAAGATTCCATTAAGTACAAAAACTACGAGAAAATTAGCAGCATCAAAAAACCTTACCATCCATGCCAAAAAACAGAAACCAAATGCACTTACAGGATGCAGTCAGAGCCCAAATGTAAAGCAAGCCCAGGTGCAGGCTGATAAATCACCTCAACCAGCAAGGTGTGGGAGGTGACTTGCCATGCATACAATATATAAAAAACTTTTTGCACTTTTTTATCCATCCAGGGTGCAGTTGGGCCCCTAGGGGCGCCTTTCATCTAGTGGTGCAGAAGTATTGTACTGTGCAGCCCAATGCTCAGGCAGCAGAGCGGTTGGGTACTTTCAGACACTCTGCATCATATGTATCAGTGTGAATGGTGCTCTATGCAGGGCCATTGTATGCATGGCAAGTCGCCTCCCACACCTTGCTGGTTGAGGTGATTTATCAGCCTGCACCTGGGCTTGCTTTACATTTGGGCTCTGACTGCATCCTGTAAGTGCATTTGGTTTCTGTTTTTGGCATGGATGGTATAGATTCCATTAAGCTCAGCTTCTTGATCAGTCTGTCTCTCCAATCAATAAATTAGCAACAATTTTCATCATGACTTGCTTCCGTTCTTTGTTCTTCACCATCAAAGCATTCTTTTTGATAATCATGTCTATTTCCATTTGTAACACTGGTGCCCTCAATACCGATCTCCACATGACAGAGAGACCAGTATCCATGGCACACTCACACAGCCTGCAGTTCCATGTCGTCTGCTTGTCCCTTGGCTGTGTTCACAGCATATTCACCCTGCGTGCAGTCCCGCACCATCCACCCACTCCCTGGCTTTGTATTCTGGCTCCCGGGGTCTGGGTCCTGTGTGCAGGTCTCCAGGGAGCATGCTTAGGTGGCACGCTGCACAATAATAATATGTAGAGGGCTAGTACGCTCTAACCCAGAGCTGCTTCCCAGTCTATGGCAGAGAGGTGCAAGGTACTTAAGGCACCATTCCCCTTTTGAAAGCACCTGAGCAATGTGGTTCTTCCCTAGAGACATTGCTAGTTTTCAGGTCTCTGTCCTCGTACTCTGTACCTGTGACCCTGTCCCTTGTCTTGTACCCTGTACCCATGTCCCTTGTTCAAATTCCAACGTGTGTCTCATCCTAGACCATGCTTCAGCCTGTACCTGTCTGCTCCTGTCCGCCATTGCCTGCACCTGCCTGTTGCACAACCCTGTCCGTAAGAGCTGACCACTGGTTCCAGCTGTTGTGGCATCCAGACCAACTGTGGTTGGTGATTGGCGGTGACCGTACCAGGTGGCTTAGCATGGTTAGCTCCTCCAGACGATGAAATTGTCCCAACCAAGTGGGTACACTCCAGGATGCTTGCTAGTTATTTTATCTGTACCTTCAGAAGATTTATCTGTCTTTCCTTGCCATCTCATTGCTCCTCCTTTTATAGATCTTTCACTAATTTGACTGTTTATTTTTCATCCTAGCTTTTTCTTCTACTTAGCCTTTATCCTTTAATTGTCTTCCCCTTCTGAGAGCTGGGATAATGTTTTTTACAAGATGACTGTTCATGCCTTGTATGAGGGACGTGCAGGCGGTTTACCTTCATTTTATATAATCTACAATAAGGCGCCATCTGCTAATCATAGTCCGTCCCTGCTTAAGTCTACAGATGTTGTGTGCTCCAATAGCTTATAGGGAAGGATAAATCCTTATATACAGTATTCAACAAAGTCTGCAAAGCAGCTCAGAGGCTGGACGAGCCATGTGCACAGAATATATGAAGCCTAATACTCCTTCTAGCACCTCCTTGGTATTATTTGTGTGATATATAGCACTATTATCTGGGTAATGTATGACTTTGTCCTATGTGATGTCTAGAGCTCTATGACCTTGGTATGTCATCACTATTTTCTGGTACTATTTTGGGAACTTTATGGCCATACATTTTGGGCAAGTATTAGGGTATGTTCAAACTAAGGAATTTGAGGCAGAATCACACATAAATCTTAGGCAGATCTTATTTCTACCATAGATATGCTGTTGCTTTTTCTTGTTTTGGAAGGCGGGAAGGAGACTCTATATTAGGTCTGAGATGAATGGTCTCATAGGCCCATCTGTGATTTTCTCTAATGGCTCATAGAGACAAGACAACAAGAGAACGAAGCATTGTAACGGTAAAGACAAAGGCTGCTCATCCTGCCGAAATACAACAGGATACCAGCCATTTTCACTCCATGGGCTTTTGTCTAAATGTACATTTTCTTGGCTCTGAAAAAGAAGAGTATTGCCAGGACAGACGTCTATTGAGGAGGCACCTGCCGTACTGCAGATGGGAGAACATCCCATGGGCAGCTAATTTATGTCATTCCAACTCCATATTCTTGTTTTTTGCAGGAAAATAGTAGTAAAATGCTTATATAATGTAATATCTAAAGCAGGTGGTTTCTTTATGGAATGTAGCATGACTGAGATATTGTAGATGTTTTAGATATGACATATGCCCTTTTACATACTCCCCAAACATATACATCCCTCCTCAAATTAGAATCCAAGACACTATGTAACATTGATATTGACCTAGGAGGTCTTGGATGGTCTTCATATCCATAATATCCTAATACCTGAGCTTTCGATGACATCACACCATCTCTGGGATTCTCTCATTAGTCTAAACTGCTGTCTCTTGGTCCCCCAAGACTGCTCCTGCAGGTACAACAACCTTTTACATACTCCCCAAACATATACATCCCATCTCAAATTGGAATCCAAGACTCTAGGTAACATTGATGCCACTGGGAAGGTCTTGGAAGGTCTTCATATCCATAGAACTCTAATACCTGAGCTTATGGTAGCATCACACCAGCTCTGGGGTTGACTAATTACTATATAAGCTGCTGTCTCCTGGTCCCCCACGACTGCTCCTGCAGGGACAACACCCTCTTACATATTCCACAAACAAATACATCCTACCTCAAAAAATTAGAATCCAAGACTCTACAAAACATTGGCATCTACTGAGAAGGTCATGGATGGTCTTTGTATCCATAGTACCCTAACACATGAGCTACCACTGACACCACACCAGCTCTGAGATTATTATCATCATTTATTTATAGAAAACTATTGATTCCATGGTGCTGTACATGAGAAAGGGTTTCATACAAGCAAGCTAAAAATACAATGAACAAACTAACAGTGACAGACTGGTACAGTGGGAAGAGAGGACCCTGCCCTTGCGGGCTTATATTGTACAGGGCAGTGGGGAGGGAGACAGTAGGATGGGTCTGCTCTAGTGGTGGTGGAGTGCCAGGTCCAGTGATGGTGGAACACCAGGTCCAGTGGTGGTGAGGTGCCACTGTGGTCATTGCAGGTTGCAAGCTGTTCTGAAGAGATGAATTTTCAGGTTCCGCTTGAAGGTTCTGAGTGTAGGGGACAGTCAGATGTGATGGGGTGCAGAGTTCCAGAGGATGTGGGATGCTCAGGCGAAGTCTTGCAGGCGGTTAGATGAGGAACGTACAAGTGTGGAGGAGAGAAGGAGGTCTTGGGAGGATCAGAGCTTACGAGGTGGATGATATCGGGAGATTAGTTCAGAGATATATGGGGGGTGGCAGATTGTGGATGGCTTTGTAAGTCAATGTTAGTAGTTTGAATTGGATATGCTGGGGAATCGGCAACCAGTGAAGGGATTTGCAGAGGGCAGAAGAGGAGGAGCAGCGGGAAGAGAGGAAGATTAGTCGGGCAGCAGAGTTAAGGACAGATTGGAGGGGTGCAAGAGTGTTAGCAGGGAGGCCATAGAGATGGAGGTTGCAGTAGTCGAGACGCGAGATCATGAGGGCATGCACTAGTAATTTAGTAGATTGAAGTTGGCGGAAGGGACGGATTTTGGAAATATTTTTAAGTTGGAGGTGGCAGGAGGTGGCGAGAGCTTGGATGTGCGGTTTGAAGGACAATGCAGAGTCAAGGGTTACTCTGAGGCAACGGACTTCAGGTACAGGGCAAAGTGTGATGTCATTTATTGTGATAGACATATAGGTAAGGGAAGTGCGCAAGATGGGGAAAGATGATGACTTCGGTTTTGTCTACATTCAATTTTAGGAAGTGAGAGGAGAAGAAGGAGGATATGGCTGATAGACGCTCTGGGATTCTAGACAGCAGAGAGGTGACGTCTGAGCCAGAGAGGTAGATCTGAGTGTCATCAGCGTACAGGTGGTACTGAAATCCATGGGACTTTATGAGTTTTCCTAGGCCAAGGGTATAGATGGAGAAAAGTAGGGGCACCAGAACAAAGCTTTGAGGGACCCCGACAGAGAGGGGATAGGGTGAGGAAGTAGCGTGGGAGTGGGAGACACTAAATGTGCTGTTGGAAAGGTAGGAAGGAAGAGATCCAGGAGAGGGCAAGGTCAAGTGTCCGTTAACTTTGGTGGTAAGTAGATCATTAGTAAATTTGGTTAAGGCGGTTTCGGTAGAGTGGTGGGAGCGGAAGCCAGATTGAAGGTTGTCAAAGAGAGAGTTAGATGAGAGATGAGATGAGAGTACAGTGTGGACATACTTTTCAAGATATTTGGAGGTGAATGGGAGCAGTTCGGGTCAAGGGATGGCTTCTTTAAGATAGGTGTAATTGTTGCGTGTTTGAAAGCGGAAGGAAAGATAACGGAGGTTAGTGATAGATTGAAGAGGTGGGTTAGGGCTGGGATAAGTGTGGTGATGAGGTTGGGGAAGAAGTGGGATGGGATGGAGTGCAGTGCACCAGTGGTGAGGTGCGATCTGGAGAGGAGGAGTGCAAGTTCTCCTACAGTGATGGAGGGGAGAAGGGTTAGTGGGGGAGGGGAGTCGTCTGGTATACATGGGGGTTGTGATGGTTGGGTAGCAAAGACTTGTCTGATCTGATCGATCTTGTTGGTGAAGTGTGTTGCAAAGTCTTCTGCAGAGATACGATAAGTAGGAGGGGGCAGTGCAGGGCAGAGCTGCTGTTTCGTGGCCACCCAAGACTGCTCCTGCAGGGACAACACCCTTTTACATACTCCCTAAACATATACATCCCATCTCAAATTAGAATCCAAGACTCTACGTAACATTGACGTCCGCTGAGAAGGTCTTGGATGGTCTTCGTATTCATAGTACCCTAATACCTGAGCTTCCAGTGGCATCACACCAGCTCTGGGGTTGACTAATTAGTCTAAGCTACTGTCTCCTGGTCCCCCAACAGGGACAACACTATTAACCATTATGGAGGGTTTGACCATACATCTGATCTCAGTGTGAGTTTGATAGATGTGCAAGATACTATCACTACAATAAAGGTGGTGTCTCACGTGGCGATTCTGGCCTGCGATGTCGGAAGCGATGTGCAGGTGCACGCTCGCTTCCGACATCGCAGGCCAGCTGTCACACGGCACGACGTTGCCGGTGACGCGGCGGCGATGCGGACGGAGCCGTCGCTCGCTGGGCTGGGCTCAGCCCAGTGAGCGATCCTCAGCAATGCTGCGATATAGGCTGAATCGCGCCGCCAACAGTGTCAGACGGCGCGATCCAGCCTAATCGCTGGTCACAGGTTGACAGGTTTATGAACATGTTCATAAACCTGTCAACCTGTGACCAGCGATAATTTGCAGTTGCGTCGCGCTGTCACACAGCGCGACGCACTTGTGATATAGCCCGCGACATCGCTGTTACGTCACTTTTCGGCGATGTCGCGGGCGACATCGCCACGTGTGACAGTACCTTAAGAGACTGGCCTCTCTGACATTCACTTCAGCCAGGAGGTAAAAATGTCCTGCATCCAGCATCTGTTGAAACACATAAGATTTTGTTACCACCATTGCTTACAAAGTTGAGCCTAATGAGGAAATTTGTCAAATCAATGAATACATATGCAAAAGCATTCAATATCTCATTGATAAATTTCGAAGGTTGAGTGAAGCAAAGATGAAGGAAGGAGTCTGTATTGGATTCCGAAGCTTCTTCATGATGAGGATTTTCTTGGTTTGTTTCATGGCAAGGAAAAGGCTGGATGGGTAGCAGTCACATTAATGATAAGTAATTTTTGGGAAACTCAAGAGAAGATAACTACGAAGAGTTTGTGGAAAATCTCAAAACAAGGATCTTGGCTGTAACTTGTCCTTAAAGACTCATTTCTTACATTGCCATACAAACTCTTTTCCACCAAACTGCGGAGCAGTGAACAATGAGCACAGTGAGAGATTTCACCAAGATATTGTGGCAATGGAAAAAAGAGAGCAAGGGAAATGGAATCCATCAATGCTTAGGGTACCGTTACACGTCGCTACATTGCATGCAATTTCACTGGCAACTTGCTGGTTGCAGTGAAATCATGGACACATTGTTCCATTTGTACACAGCAACAAGATAGAACAATGTGTCCATGATTTCACTGTAATCAGCAAGTTGCCAGGGAAATTGCATGCAATGTTGTGACGTGAACTGTACCCTTAGGGTACCTTCTCACGCCACAACCAGCGGAGACATTTTTGGAGGTGATATTTCTCTCTGGAATTATCGCCGCCAAATTGCCTCCTTATTGCGGCGTGTATTTCGGGAATTTGGCGGCGATAAAACCAATGTCACCTGGTTTCGATTTTGGAGCAGTGGTTTATCACCGCCAAATTCCCGAAATACACGCCGCAATAAGGAGGCAATTTGGCGGCGATAATTCCAGGACGAAATATTGCCGCCAAAAATGTCTTGTGTGGGTGCGGTGTGAAAAGGTACCCTTATGGTACCTTTACATGCGGCAACATTTCTAGGGTGTCAACAGGTAACTTACTGGTTGCGCTGAAATCATGGAGACATTATTCCATTTGTACACAGCAACAAGATAGAACCTTGTCTCCATGATTTCACTGCAACCAGTAAGTTACCTGTTGACACCCTAGAAATGTAGCCGCGTGTAAAGGTACCATTACAGATTACTGCTGGACAATTGTAAGAGATGATCTGATGCAGGAGTAAAAGATGTTGTCACTGACTGAGGACTACATTTTGAAGTGCAAATTCTGTATTAGTTTTAAAATTCGCAATAGTGTTTAGACAGGTTTTAGTTATTTGAATTGTTGCTAAGTTTCATATAAATAAATAACACAAAATTGGACTAAAAAAATATTCTGCATCTTTATTTTTGCAAAAATAATAATGTATCAAACTACTGAAACCTGTATGCATTAAGTATTTAATATTTAGTATTTAAACGTTTTAACTTTTTGAGATAATAGAAACAAGAAAACTACAAGAAACTCTCCAGAAGCTGTAGGGAGGTCTCCGGTAGCCTCCTATCCAGTGGTGTAACGATCGCGGTCACAGGGGTTGCGGGTGCAACGGGACCCGGACCTATAAGGGGCCCGTGCCGCCAGTCGCACCCTGATCGCAGCGTCGGGTACCCGCTTCACATGGATGTGCGTCCTGGATGACACACATCCATGTGACAGCACGTCAGATAGGGCCCATGTGTCAGGGAGAAGAGAGGAGGGGAGGGAAGCCTCCTACTTCCTGCTGCTGCTCCCACCCCTCCCCTCCTCTGACCGGCCGGTTTCCTGGACTGCATTCCACTGTGCCGCCTCCTTCCACTTCCTGCTTGAGTGCACAGTGGAACGCAGACTGGCAGCAACTCTTCCTCCTCCTGAGTCAATCCACAGAGGAGACCACCAGAGCAGCGAGGGAACAAGGAGAGGTAAGTAAAGTTTTTTTGTTTTTTTGTTTCTTTTTTAATAATTAGTGCAGTATGTCCAGAGAATTATGGAGGGGGCAGGGGGTCATATATAAGGCTGCACATAATACTACACTATATGGGAGAAGGCTGCATATATAATACTGCAGTATATGGGAGAAGGCTGCACATAATAGTGCACTATATGGGAGAAGACTGCATATATAATACTGCACTATATGGGAGAAGGCTGCACATATAGTACTGCACTATATGGGAGAAGGCTGCATTTATAATACTGAACTATATGGAGAGATATGAGACTGCACTATATGGTAGATTTTGGGGTGCAACATATGTAGAGTTTAGAGGCTGCACAATATGGAGAGCTATGAGGCTGTATTATACTATATAGAGGGTCTATGAGGCTGTATTATACTATATTAAGAGACTATGAGGCTGTATTATACTATATAGAGAGGCTATGAGGCTGTATTATACTATATTGAGAGACTATGAGGCTGTATTATACTATATGGAGGGCTGTGAGGCTGTATTATGCTATATGGGGAGGCTATGAGGTTGTATTATACTATTGGAGAGGCTATGAGGCTGTATTATACTATATAGAGAGGCTATGAGGCTGTATTATACTATATTAAGAGACTATGAGGCTGTATTATACTATATAGAAAGGCTATGAGGCTGTATTATACTATATTGAGAGACTATGAGGCTGTATTATACTATATGGAGGGCTGTGAGGCTGTATTATGCTATATGGACAGGCTATGAGGCTGTATTATATTGTATTGAGAGGCTATGAGGCTGTATTATACTATATAGAGAGGCTATGAGGCTGTATTATACTATATTGAGAGACTATGAGGCTGTATTATACTATATAGAGAGGATATGAGGCTTTATAATGCTATATGGAGGGCTATGAGGCTGCATTATGATATATGGAGGGATGTGAGGCTGCATTATATTAGATAGAGGATAATGGGGGTTCATTATAGTAATTGAATGACTATGGGGCCTACCTTATGAATAGAGGACTATGGGATGCATTATAATACATAGAGGACTATGGGGGTACATTGTAATATATGGAGGAATATTGGGATGCATTATAATAATCGGACGAGTATGGTGATGGGAGGAGAAAGACCATAAACCAGGATGGGGGACATATATACCACGATAAGGGCCATATTCCAGGAGGAGGACCATATATAGCAGGATAAGGGATATTAATACATAATGATGGGGGAGAGGGGTCAATTTGTAAGTCTTTAAAGGATTTAGATTGTTACATGAGGCCCATACATTTCATCAACATGCGGGGGAGGGGGGGGGGCGGGCAGGTCTAATGCATTAATGCATCAAGATC
>JARQOC010000009.1:84561912-84610357 GCA_033576535.1 Allobates femoralis
TGTGATGGGGGCTTTATACTTATTGCACCTATTAACAGCAGACGGGTAGCAGTCAAGACTGGACCACTGCAGCCAATCCAGATCTTGTGATCAGTGCTGGCACCAGACGCCATCAATCACCAAGAAGCTCTAGTCACATAAGGGTATACAAAATCATCCAGAAAACTCAGCATAGGTCTGAACAGAAGGTCAATATATGTCTGTCTTATTTCCTAGTTCTTGTGGAAAGGAGGAACATTGCACAGATTCCTATTACCAATGAGGAAATTAGTTAGGGAGAAACTTTTGCTAAACAGTACCTGGCATCTGCCTTATCTTCACCATAGGGACATCACTTTTGGGGGGTACTTGCCAAGGGTGTAACATAAACAGGTGCTGGGGTTGCAATAACACCTGGGGCCTGGAGCCTATGGGACCCCTAAAGTCCCTTTGGCCTATAGAGAAAGACTATTACTAATAAAGATTTGTCTTAATTGGGGGCCACATTGAACCTTTCGCTTTGGTGCCCATGAGCTTCAAGTTACGCCACTGGTATTCGCACTCTTTATGGAGACCAGTTGGGTGTGAAGTCTTTCTGGCAATGCTTCATGGGCAAAAAACATACAAAATTAACCCTAGAGGTAGAGGTATTGTGTAAGTTATGGGCTGGACTTATTGGACAGTTTCTTCTAAGGTTGGGGTTCCAATAGCGTATGACATCCGATGCGATCTGCCAGTGACACTCGGCTCTGCTGCGAGCGTAATCCAAGTATCATTCTAGCGTGAGCCGATGCTACGAACTGATCACAGGTGCCAAGAGGGTCGAGATATTTATTGCTTCCATTGCTGGCCTCGGTGTATATCGCACTGTACTCAAATGTCAGTGCAATCATTCATTCGCATTCGTAGAGTTGTGTGGGTGGCAGTGATTGGAGACTCGCTGAGAAATGCAACATGCTGACATTTTCTTCGCTTAATGATTAGGGTTGAGGAAAAACTCTAGGATGGACACTGCTTCAGTGTTTAACATGACATAATCATTGTTTATCGGACTGCACACGTCCATTGTAAATGCTAAGGGGATGAGGGGCTAATAGGGCTAAGACACAGAATGAGTACCAATCACACTGAGCCCCATGTTAATCATTGGGTCTGTGATTGCCGCTGTGATTTTTTTCTCAGGTGGAATTGATCCGAGAAAACAGCCGCGTCAGCATGCTGCAACTGTCAGCTAGTCTTTGATCAACCCCACCCATGCAAGTCTACTTGACTACCATATAAGTCTGACCTCTGAGTGCAATGCAATATAAGCCAAGACTGGCAATGGAGGACATACTGTCCTTGGTTTGATTCAAACTCAAGACCTCAGACTGCAGTGCTAACCTGTCATACCGGCTTCAGACTCTGTTCAAACTGGGGAGTCTGATGTGCAGCCTTAAGCCTCTTTGTTGCTCTCTCGGAATTTGGCATTGGTGGTGGCTTGCACTCTGATGTTCAGCTTTGCAGGAGTTAACTGCTTGCTTAGTATTGAAGGTTGAGGCTGCTGGAATGTCTTCTCCCTTTAAGTATGGCTCAGAACATTCCTGGATGCCGACTGTAGCATTTGCAAACCTCTTGCATACTAGTCCTGTGTTGGAGTTGCTGTTTAAAATTCAAATTTTTGCTTAGTGTCTGGTGAAGTATACCTTGTTATTTTTTCTTTCCCTTTTTCATTTGTGTTCTCCCTACACACATATCTTATCTTCCTGATTGTTTGCTGTGTGGTGCTGTTTACTTTATCCTTGTCTGTCTTTATCTGTGGAATCTATTATGGTTCACCTCCTGGGGTGAGGGTTAGGGGTCTAGCTCAGGGCTGGACAGAAGAAAGGGATAGATCTGAAACTCAGGCCTCTCTACCATCAAGGGTTCTCCTGAGTTAAGAAATGTCAGGGTTCCCCTATCCTGAGGGGCAGTTAAGGGGCCCAAGTTCCTTTACCTCCTTTTCTCCCAAAAGTCCCCATGACATAACCACCATGATATCAGAATATAGTCATTTGGAGTACAGATGATAGCAGTAATAGATCAGAGGAGGAGACTGGAGCTGACCCATCACTGCCATCATCTGTACTCCACATGAGATCTTTTTCATACCAATTCAGCTGAAGGTAGGAAAATACATTGGGAAACGCTGGGGTTAGAAGAAGAATGAAGTTAATGCTTCTAATAAACTGATTTGCAAAGTTTTATAACTTTACATGCTGGCCAAAAATGTTAAAAAAATTATTGTTTAGTTACTCTTTAATACATAAGTGAACCTTGACATTTAGGTCAAATGTAATTTATTTTAATCACATTTTTGCACTGAAAAATGAAAAAAATCTAGTGTCACATAGTACCGGCAATATGGACAAAACATACCGGACTATAAGCTTTAAAGTCATGGTCTTAGCGTTCCCATTGCTGCTTCCGTGTAAATATAGTAAAGGCTCCGAGACGCCTTTGTTGAATCAGAAGAACAAAGGCGTCTCGGAGCCTCCACAGCAGTCACCGGCTCCTTAGGATGGAGCAGCACAACCTCCGACTGCTGCTGTAAAGCCTTCATCGAGTCAATGGTTTAACTTCACACTCTTACTTGGGGTCGCAAATTCAAATAAACAGGACAAGTAATCCAAAAGTGTATCTTTTCCTCCAATTTAATATAAAATAGAAAATAGAATAAAATGTATGTAATAGAAAAAAGTTCTTTCATCATCAGTTCTCCAATCTACCATTCATGGATCTTGTATTTAACAGATGGATGCAGGCAGCCGTCGCAGAGGGATAATGGCTCATTAGATATTCTTCAATATAATACATATTAAATAAAGTCTGTGAATGTTAGAATTAACACAAGCATGGCTTATAATTTTATTTTTTTTTGTCTTGTAAAAATTAGGCTCCACGCTGGACCTTCACTCCATAAGGTTTCCATTGGTTTTTGACATCAAGAATAATGTAGTCTGCAGTATTGTTCTTATAGGCAGACAAGTGGAACCATCTGGGATGTGTTACAAGACAATGGGATCCACCGGGATCTGTCAAGGCTGCAATAACTTCATTAAAGACCACCTCAGTGTTTTGTGTTTTTTCAGTGCTGTAGTGGCTCTTTAAATGTAAATCCCCCACCCCCTGTCATATAATCACCTTTCTTACAACTTCACCTCTTACCGACGCCACTCCGGTCCTGCGATACTATCTTGTGCCTATAACTTCCGGCTGGCTGAAGTCAGGAGTTATGTCGCAACAGCTGAATGCAAGTCTATGAGGCCAGAACGGGACTCCCATAGACCTTTTTGGAGTTGTGATCTCCGGTGTACTCCATTAAATACTGGAGCTACTGGCAGGTCACAAAGCCCTGTAGACCAAATGAAGCACTGCTGAAAAAGGGTGAAGCCACTGGAAGGTGAGTATCAGACAGGGGGCATTGTTGTGGTAAACTTAATTGGCTCGTCCATTAAACAAAATCAACCCCCCCCCGACCAACCTCATCATAGTCATTATGAAACTCGCTGATGTCCATCATATTAAGGATTGCAAGCATTGCTTTGAGTTGCTATAGTGGTCACTTTACTGTATGTTGTACTTTTTTATGGACTTTTGATGGTAAGACAGATATGAACCTAGATAAGTGTGAACTGGGCTTTACCTTAGTGTATTTTGCCAGCAAAAAATATGGAAAAGAAGGTATGGATGCGTGATTCCGAGAATACCAATTGTGTGTGTTAGGTTATGTGGAAGAAATAAATGTGACGAGTGTGCAGAAGATTGCGGTGGCAAGATTGTTATTCATGGTGAGGAAGTTGATTGCGAGAGCGTGGATCAGGGCGTGGATCAGGGCCGAGCCTCCCTCCAGGATGGAATACTTACGACAAGTGGCGTATATCATACGAACAGAGGAGAATATATATAAGAAAAGGAATGCCTTTACAATGTTTGAAAAATTGTGGGATCCATGGTTGCGGGTGGAGGGTAATGTGTCAGGAGGTGTATGAGCGACGACTGTGATGAATGTTTTCTTTTATACTGCAGGACCTGTGGCTCAAGAAGAAGATGGAGGATGTATATACCAGGATTCTAGATATAAGTGCTATTGTTTGTATAGAAATGCATACAGGGAATCTGTTCATGAGTATGGAGGGTGGGGGGCGGGATCCATAGTTGGGTTTATATCATATAAAAGGTAAAATAATGTGATATTATCTTTCTGATGTGTATTGCAATATTATGCTGAGTTTAATAAAAAAACATCTGAACAAAAAAAAAAAAAATATGGAAAAACTCAGGCATACAAAGACCCACATGGATGTAGCCCATTAGTTAACAAAGTTTATATATTTATTTTATTTACTGGCCTTCAGCGCGATTTCGAGCAATAGCGAATTGATGGATGAACGCCCTGTAGGAAGATTGATTTTGCGCGAGTCTATATAGCATTGCTATGGTCTTCTCCAAGCCTAGCTAGGTCCACCATGGTCTTCTCCAAACCTATATAGCTCCACCAGGGTCTTCTCCAAGCCTAGAGAGCTCCACCAGGGTCTTCTCCAAGCCTAGAGAGCTCCACCAGGATTATCTCCAAGCCTAGTTAAGTATACCAGGGTCTTCCCTGTACCCAATTAGATCCACCAGGGTCTTCTCCAAGCCTAGAGAGCTCCACCAGGATTATCTCCAAGCCTAGGTAGCTCCACCAGGATTATCTCCAAGCCTAGTTAAGTATACCAGGGTCTTCCCTGTACCCAATTAGATCCACCAGGGTCTTTTCCATGGTTATCTTGATAGTATCAAGCTATCTGATTGCTGGTCTTCCTCTTTGCCTTGTTCCTTCTATTCTTTTGACCATGATGTCCTTCTCCAGTGATTTCTCTCTTCGTATGATGTCTAATCAGGTTGTAGCTTGGTGATCTTTGCTTCCAGTGACCTGTCTGGCTTGATGTGTTTGTTCTTCTGCCATCCAGGTTATTGATAACATCCTTCTCCAGCTCCACATTTCGAAAGTGTTGATTCTTCTTCTATCTTGTTTCTTTATCGTCCATGTTTCACATCTATATGTTCCTACAGAAAAGACCAAATATCTACTAACTATCATTCAAGATAAATGTCCTGAATATGACTCCAAATTAACAGTTCAGTCCTGGAGAAATAAAAAAGAAAAAAGTAACATTTTAGTAAGTCTGACAGCTCCGATCCGATGAATGCCGCTTGGTCATTTTCAGCTCATCACACGCACCGGCCTTGTACACGACTAAACAGATGAGACAGGTTTTCTTTTATGTAACGGACGGTTTCTTTAATGATTTTTGATGCACAAAACGCAATTTCACTAATCCCTCTTGATGCTCAGGATCTTTTCAACTCAGTCAGGTGAATTAATCCCATTAAGGGCCAGGACTATGTTGTAACACTGCACTTTTGATGCTTTAAGTACAGTGCGGAGGTACAGATGACATAGGGACAATCGGCACACAGGAGACATATGCGAGGCTTTGTTCTACCTCCATTCTTATATTCTTATTCATTACAGCTGTCTCGGATGTTCCCTGCTCCTGTCTCTTTCCGCCTCTACCTCTCACATGTTGCAGCTTTGTTTTCCCTGGATCTTCTAACCCCCCCCCCCTCTTCCATCCTTTCTGTCCTGTTTTGGCTTTTCTCTGTCACTTACGGACAAGTGGCTGCACCTGTGACTCCGAAAAAAGACATTTGTTTCCTAAAGCCCCCTCCCAGCGCGCTAGCGCTGATCGTGTTTGCAGCAGGCGTGCAATTTGCTGTGTTTGTATTTTCCATCGAGGGGGGGACAATTGATAAAAAGGATAGGAATCATAAGCTGGGTTTAGGTTTTTTTGGCTGATGTGGCCTCGCTTATCTCTTTTACTGACTATTCCAAGAACATTTTATTTCGGACGGCCGCCAACGACACAGGATTCCGTATAAAAGAAATTAATCATTTTATTTGTTTATAATTTTTTTTTTTTTTTTAAATCCTTCTTTTGCCTGAGTGTTCAGTAAATATCGATTTATTTTTTAATATTTTTTGATATTTTTTAATATTTTTCAAACTTTTTCTTTTCAGCTTTGAACCAGACACAAAAGCACCCGTTCAATAGGAATTCTTTTTAGAAGGAATTTTCTTTTTTTATGAACACCAGATTCACCAGATCACCATTAAGGATTTATTCTTTTAACGGAAATAATTTTAGAGGAATTAAGTTTTCAGTAAACATTAAAGAAATGGAGAAAACAAAAATTATTATTATTATTGGGGGTTCAGAAAAAAATAAATAATGCATGATAACAATAAAGTGTTCATAGAAAAGTGTAAATTTAAAAATATATACATATATATTTTTTTTTAAAGTACCATATAAACAAATCTAATAATGATACAATAAGTAATTGGCAACATTAGATCTGAGATATGAAGATTCATTATTGACTTATTATTAAACTAATTAAATTATTATTTTATTTATTCATATTTATTATTATAATTGTATTATTTATATTTATTATATTTTTAATTATAATCAATTATCTGTTTAAATTATTTATATTTGTTATAATTCATAACAATAATGACTATTAATATGATTAAAATTATATTTAATATAAATAGGTAAAAAAATAATTATATAGTTTTTTTTAAATTATTTATATTTGTTATAATTTATAATAATAATAATAATAATAATAATTATTATTATTAATACAACTATATTGAATATAAATATTTTTAAAAGATAATATTTTATTATTATTGGATTATTTATATTTATTATAATTTTTAATAAAAATAATAATTTATATTTGTTCCAATTTATCATCATAATAATTATTCATATAAAAATTATAAAAATATAAATAATTAATATTATTTTATTATTTATATTTGTTATAATTTATTATAATAATTATTAATATCATAAAAAATTATATCAAATATACATAATTAAAACATTATAATATATTTGTTTAAATTATTTAAATTTGTTATCATTTATCATAATAACAATAATAATAATAATAATTATATTGAATATAAATAAGTTTACAAATAATAATTGATTATTATTAGTTTATTATTTATATTTATTATCATTTTTAATAACAATAATAAGAATATATAATTTTTTTAATTATTTATATTTGTTATAATTTACAATAATAATAATTATTATTGTTATTAATAATAAAATTATGTTGAATATAAATAGTAAATAAAATAATAATTTATTATTGAAAAATATATTGCAATCTGAGAGTCCTCAGTGGTTGATACCTTTTAATGGCTAACTGAAAAGATGGTAAACATAGCAAGCTTTCGGGACACTGTGGCCCCTTCTTCAGGCTGGTAATTCATTCATTTATTATTATTATTATTATTATGTATAATGAATATAAATCATTTTAAAAAACACTAATAATTTAATTCATTTAATAAATAGCTAATAATACATCTTGACTTGAGATCCCTGGATCTAATATTGGCCAATTACATATTCCTTTCCCCTAAGACCCCTTTGTGTGAATGTCTTATTGCATTGTCATCCACAGAATATCCTAATTATTCATATTATGATGAGAAGAATACTCCGTCTGGAGCACGGCAGGACAATTAGCCAACAATGGGCGATGCTCTCCGGACAATTTTGGCCTTTGATCAGCATGAAAGTCACAATATAAACAATGTTTTGTAAATTCCTGAAAAAAAAACAATAAAAGGAAAAAAACAAAAAACAAATTATTTTTGGAGAAAAAAAAGAAAATCTAAAAACAAGGAAAATTGGTATGATAGAGTACTAAAAAAAAAAAAAAAGAAAATATAGAAATAAAGTTAAACTTCTTAGTATGGCTTTCTTTAATATTTCACCTTTTTGAATAACAACTAATAATTAAAATATAATAAAAGTAATAAGAAAAGAATATACGGTATGCAAATATTTGTTTTTCCATTATTTCTATTATATTTTAATTAATGGTATATTTATAAATTATTCAATTATTAATGGTATTATTATTATTATTATTATTATTATACTGATAAAGTAACACATTGTTTTCACAGAACTTAGATTTATAATTTGCGTTTTCCTTGGTTTTATAAAAATCTTTTCTTTTCTATAACGGCCACAATATTATTGAATTTTAGATGTTGGACCTTATTTTTCTAAGGTTCTGTTCGTCAGGTCCATAGGCGCACCCAAGGGGGGGGACCTACGTGTCTGGACCCCCCTTTGGACGGCCCTGAGAAGTGGTGCAGTACACAAGGAGCTGGGCCCCTATGTCAGGAGACAGGAACAATTACACAGCACCCAAGGGCCCACAAAAGAGGCTGCTTTTAGGGGGGCTTCGCTCCCCCAAACCCCCCCACCGGGGGCTTTGCCCCTCGGAACCCCGCTGGGGGGTGACACCCCCCTTTCAGGGCCGGTGTGTGTTTCATGGACCCCTACCTTGGGAAATTTCTGGGTGCGCCACTGGTCAGGTCCATTTATAATAGAAGCCACAACACCATGTTGGATCAGAAACTCACAACACCCAACAAGATCCCGCTGACGTGTGCAGGGAATCCATCGATGCAACAGATTCTCAGACACATGGGATCCATTACACAAAAGGATCCACATCAGTAAAAATCCACAGTATAAAATCTAATCAAATTCTGCAGGGCTCGTCGATTACGGCACTGGATCTTTTGTAAAAACTCTTCCATTTTTCTGCTACTGAAATTAGCAGCAGATTTTTCTCCAATAAACCTGTTTATGACCCCTTTCACATCAGTGTTTCTCTCCGGATCCAGCAGATCCGGACAGAAAAAACACATCTGCCACCTAACGGCCGCACTTGCAGTGCACTTGCAGCAAGCCCTATGCATTGTCTGTGGGGCTCGCGACAAGTGTGGTATTGCTGTGATCCGACACTTGCGACAGTTGCGGCCACGTAAAAACGTAGCTGACCGCAAGTGCTGGATCGCGGCAATACCACACTTGCCGCAAGCCCCATAGAGAATGCATTGGGCTTGCTGCAAGTGTACTGCTAGTACAGCCGTTAGGCAGCAGATGCAGTTTTCTGTCTGCTGGATCCGGACAGAAACGTTGATGTGAAAGGGGCCTAACACTGCAGAAGTTGCATTTTAATTTCCCAAAAATCTGCACCATGTCAGTGTTGCCTGGGATAAAGACAGGCATTTTATTTGCAGATTTTCACCATAGGGTTGAATGAGATGCTAAAAAAAATCTGCATCTAAAAACCACATTAGTGTTTTTGGTGCATTTCGGCACATGAAAACGTGACATTTATCTTGAATTTTTTTTAAATCAAATATAGATTATTAGGAAAATCGAAAGTTTCTCAAACAAAATAGTTTTATTTAAAACATGACAACCAAAAAAATGAAGCTGAAAAAATGCATGTAAAAAAACCTCACTAAAAAAGTAATAAAAAGAGACACAAGTAACCAAAATTATCTAATTGATGCAGAAAATTGCATCATGGCAACATAGCCTTAAGATGAATGTTAATTACTTAAAAGGGTCGTCTGGTGTAAAATGATAGTTCTGCAGTCACTCTATGTGACTGTAGACTTATCAGCCCTCTCAGCGCCCACACTGTGCACTGAGAGGATCCAACGGTTTCTAAGTCAGGAGATGGGCACAATTATGCGAAATACATGTTCCCCGCCAGAACCCGACTAGTGGGAGCGGCCTCACTCAATACAAGTGTATAGAATGGGTGTGCCTGATTATTGGGTGTGACCTTACTCACCACAAGTGTACTGAGTGGGTGTGTCTGACTAGTGGGAAAGGCCTTGCTCAATATAAGTTTACAGAGTGGGTGTGTCTGACTGGTGGGTGGAGCATGGCTCAATAAAAGTGCACAGAATGGGTGTGTCTGACTAGTGGGTGGAGCATGGCTCAATACAAGTGTACAGAATGGGTGTGTCTTACTAGTGGGTGGAGCATGGCTCAATAAAAGTGCACAGAATGGGTGTGTCTGACTAGTGGGTGGAGCATGGCTGAATACAAGTGTACAGAATGGGTGTGTCTGACTAGTGGGTGGAGCATAGCTCAATAAAAGTGCACAGAATGGGTGTGTCTTACTAGTGGGTGGAGCATGGCTCAATAAAAGGGTACAGAATGGGTGTGTCTGACTAGTGGGTGGAGCATGGCTCAATACAAGTGTACAGAATGGGTGTGTCTGACTAGTGGGTGGAGCCAGGGCCGGCCTTATGTTGAATGGTGCCCTGTGCGAATTTGCCTTATGGCGCCCCCACGCCATTACTTACTCAGAACACATGAGCATACATGTTTGTACATGATCTATTCATGGTCTTCAAGGAGAGCAGGGAGGGGCGTTGCTATGCTAGGGTCAGAAAAAATCAGGGACCCAAGACCTATATCCTCTCCCACCTGTCATTACCAACCCTCCCATATATAGAGGTGTTACCTGTCATCTTACAGGAGGAGGAGGTGAGCTGTGATATCACCTATTGTGAATGGTGGATCCTGTGTTATCTACTGTATATAGAGGAGTTATCAGTCATTGTACAGGAGGAGGTGAGCTGTGATATCATCTATTGTGAATGGTGGATCCTGTGTTATCTACTGTATATAGAGGTGTTATCAGTCATTGTACAGGAGGAGGTGAGCTGTGATATCACCTATTGTGAATGGTGGATCCTGTGTTATCTACTGTATATAGAGGTGTTCTCAGTGATTGTACAGGAGGAGGAGGTGAGCTGTGATATCACCTATTGTGAATGGTGGATCCTGTGTTATCTACTGTATATAGAGGTGTTATCAGTCATTGTACAGGAGGAGGTCAGCAGTGATATCACCTATTGTGAATGGTGGATCCTGTGTTATCTACTGTATACAGAGGTGTTATCAGTCATTGTACAGGAGGAGGTGAGCTGTGATATCACCTATTGTGAATGGTGGATCCTGTGTTATCTACTGTATATAGAGGTGTTATCAGTCATTGTACAGGAGGAGGTCAGCAGTGATATCACCTATTGTGAATGGTGGATCCTGTGTTATCTACTGTATACAGAGGTGTTATCAGTCATTGTACAGGAGGAGGTGAGCTGTGATATCACCTACTGTGAATGGTGGATCCTGTGTTATCTACTGTATACAGAGGTGTTATCAGTCATTGTACAGGAGGAGGTGAGCTGTGATATCACCTATTGTGAATGGTGGATCCTGTGTTATCTACTGTATACAGAGGTGTTATCAGTCATTGTACAGGAGGAGGTGAGCTGTGATATCACCTATTGTGAATGGTGGATCCTGTGTTATCTACTGTATATAGAGGTGTTATCAGTCATTGTACAGGAGGAGGTGAGCTGTGATATCACCTATTGTGAATGGTGGATCCTGTGTTATCTACTGTATATAGAGGTGTTATCAGTCATTGTACAGGAGGAGGAGGTGAGCTGTGATATCACCTATTGTGAATGGTGGATCATGTGTTATCTACTGTATATAGAGGTGTTATCAGTCATTGTACAGGAGGAGGTCAGCAGTGATATCACCTATTGTGAATGGTGGATCCTGTGTTATCTACTGTATATAGAGGTGTTATCAGTCATTGTACAGGAGGAGGAGGTGAGCTGTGATATCACCTATTGTGAATGGTGGATCCTGTGTTATCTACTGTATATAGAGGTGTTATCAGTCATTGTACAGGAGGAGGTGAGCTGTGATATCACCTATTGTGAATGGTGGATCCTGTGTTATCTACTGTATATAGAGGAGTTATCAGTCATTGTACAGGAGGAGGTGAGCTGTGATATCATCTATTGTGAATGGTGGATCCTGTGTTATCTACTGTATATAGAGGTGTTATCAGTCATTGTACAGGAGGAGGTCAGCAGTGATATCACCTATTGTGAATGGTGGATCCTGTGTTATCTACTGTATACAGAGGTGTTATCAGTCATTGTACAGGAGGAGGAGGTGAGCTGTGATATCATCTATTGTGAATGGTGGATCCTGTGTTATCTACTGTATATAGAGGTGTTGACTCTTAAATAATGCAGCATTTCAAATAAGAACATACTCCAAAAGCTTCTGGGGACCGAGACAGATAGGAGAGTAGCAAGAAAGGCTAGTCCCTGGTGAATTCACCCCATTTGCATGTATACGGAGAGACCGGTCACTCAAGGCAGTCAGCAGGGAGAACCCTTCAAGGAACAGACTTTCTGACTAGTCTCCAGCAAGATTTGATCCCTGACAGAACCCCCCCCATAGTATTCCACATAGTATATTGCACCCCCAAATTCCTCCATATATTATGTACCCCAATAGACCTCCATATAATATAATGCACCCCCATAGTCCTCAATATAGAATAATGCACCACCACAGTCCTACATATAGTATACTAGATGGCGGCCCGATTCTAAAGAATCGGGTAGTCTAGAATCCATATATAGTTTATTTACTAATAGTTAGGGGAGTGCGATGAAATGAATTGTGTGTATACAGGTGGCTCAGTGGGTAGCAGAGTATACGGTTGCTCAGTGGTTAGCACTGTGCGGTGGCTCAGTGGTTAGCACTGCGCGGTGGCTCAGTGGTTAGCACTGCGCGGTGGCTCAGTGGTTAGCACTGCGCGGTGGCTCAGTGGTTAGCACTGGGTGGTGGCTCAGTGGTTAGCACTGCGCGGTGGCTGAGTGGTTAGCAGTGAGTGCGGTGGCTCAGTGGTTAGCAGTGAGTGCGTGGGCAGAGTGGTCAGCGCAGTGCCGTGGGCAGAGTGGTCAGCACAGCGCCGTGGGCAGAGTGGGCAGCACAGCGCCGTGGGCAGAGTGGGCAGCGCAGTGCCGTGGGCAGGGTGGTCAGCGCAGCGCCGTGGACAGGGTGGTCAGCGGTGGGGGGGACGGACACACACACACAGACACACACTCCGATATATTTACCACCGTCCCCGCTTCTTCCCTGCCACCTGCGTCTTCCTGAGTCCTCTGATCTGCCGACATGTCGCCACACCCAGGACTGGATCCAATATTGCGTCCGGGAACTCTCTGTGGCCCGATTCTAACGCATCGGGTATTTTAGAATATAGAAATAGAGATTGCATGGGGAAGGCGGTGAGGGCTGAATTGGGAGGAACTTTGAAGAAGGAGCGGCCGGTGAAGAACGGCGTGGCAGGGGGGAGGAGGGAGGACAGAACAGCAGGGGGAGGAGGATGGAGGACAGAGGAGGTAGCGGCGGGGTGTGGGAGGATGTAGCAGCACAGGCAGGGGAGGAAGGAACGGCAGGGGGAGGATGGAGCACAGAGCGGCAGGGGGAGGAGGACGGAGGATGAAGCGGCGGGGTGGGGGAAGATGGAGCAGCACAGGCAGGGGGAGGACAGAGGATGGAGTGGCAGAGGGGAGGAGGACAAAGGAAGGAGGAGGAAGCGTTGCGGTGGGGGAGGATGGAGCGGCACAGGCAGGGGGAGGATGGAGCGGCAGGGGGAGGATGAAGCACAGAGCGGTGGGGGGGGGGTGGAGGACAGGATGAAGCGGCGGGGTGGGAGAGAACGGAGCAGCATAGGCAGGGGGAGGACGGAGGATAGAGTGGCGGAGGTGAGGAAGGAAAAGGAAGGAGGAGGAAGCGGTGGGGTGGGGGAGGATGGAGTGGCACAGGCAGGGGGAGGACGAAGCGGCATGGGGAGGACTAAGCACAGAGTGGCGGGAGGGAGGAGGGTGTAGGATGAAGCAGCGAGGTGGGGGACGACGAAGCAGCACGGGCAGGGGGAGGACGGGGGATGGAGTGGCGGAGGTGAAGAGGACAAAGGAAGGAGGAGGAAGCGGTGGGGGAGGATGGAGCGGCACAGGCAGGGGGAGGACAGAACGACAGGGGGAGGACAGAGCGGCAGGGGGAGGACAGAGCGGCAGGGGGAGAACAGAGCGGCAGGAGGAGGACAGAGGACGAAGCGGTGGGGTGGAGGAGGATGGAGCAGCCCAGGCAGGGGGAGGATGGAGTGGTGGAGAGGAGGCGGACAAAGGAAGGAGGAGGAAGCGATGGAGGATGATGGAATGGTACAGGCAGGGGGAGGACGGAGCACAGAGCGGTGGGAGGAGGATGATGGAGGACAAAGTGGCGGGTGTGAGGGTGGATGGAGCACTGTAAGGCAGCTTAGTGGTTAGCAGTGCGCGGTGGCTCAGTGGTTAGCAGTGCGCGGTGGCTCAGTGGTTAGCACTGCGCGGTGGCTCAGTTGTTAGCACTGCGCGGTGGCTCAGTGGTTAGCACTGCGCGGTGGCTCAGTGGTTAGCACTGGGCTGTGACTCAGTGGTTAGCACTGCGCGGTGGCTCAGTGGTTAGCAGCGAGCGCGGTGGGCAGAGTGGTCAGCGCAGCGGCGCTGTGTGGGCAGGGTGGTCAGTGCAGCGGCGCTGTGTGGGCAGAGTGGTCAGCGCAGGGCAGAGTGGTCAGCGGTGGGCAGAGTGGTCAGCGGTGGGGCGGACGGACACACACTCCGATATACTTACCACCGTCCCTGCTTCTTCCCTGGCGCCTGCGTCTTCCTGAGTCCCGACATGTCGCTGCACCCAGGACTGGATCCAATATGGCGTCCAGGAACTCTCGCGAGACTTCCCGGATGCCATCTTGGAGAAAGTATGTCGCCACCCCTGGAGCCATGGATCCAATATGGCGTCCGGGAAGTCTCGCGAGACTTCCCGGACGCCGTATTGGATCCAGTTCTCCAGGGGCGGCGACATGTCAGCGGTGGAGAAGACGGAGGAGAGGTGGTAAGTATAGGCGACTGTGTGTGCGTGTGTTGTGTGTGTGGTGTGTGTGTGGTGTGTGTATGTGTTAGGGGCTGCCATAAGCGTAGCGGGCTCTATGAGTCCCGG
This sequence comes from Allobates femoralis, assembly GCA_033576535.1. NCBI lineage: Eukaryota > Metazoa > Chordata > Amphibia > Anura > Aromobatidae > Allobates > Allobates femoralis. The sequence goes on from JARQOC010000009.1 coordinate 84,576,738, forward strand.
CTCCCGCTTACGGCCGCCATCTTGGCTCACCCTGAGCGGGTATAGCTCTGCCGGACGTTGGGACAAAGTGACGGATGTGAGGTCACAAATCCTTCCGGCTTTTATATACAAGATTGCACACCCACAGACCTCCATATAGAATAATGCACCCCCACATTTCTCCATATAGAATAATGCACCCACACAGTTCTCTATCTAGAATGCACACCCAAAGTCCTCCATTTAGTATAATGCACGCCACAGTCCTCCGTATAGTATATTGCACACTTAAAGCATGACATATAGTACAATACACCCCCACATTCCTCCATATAGTATAATGCTCCGCTCCGTACACTTCGTACACACGCGGCTCTGCTCCATACACCTCGTACACACTCGGCTCCACTCCATACACCTCATACACACTCGGCTCCACTCCATACACCTCGTACACACTCGGCTCCGCTCCATACACCTCGTACACATTCGGCTCCGCTCCATACACCTCGTACACACGTGGCTCCGCTCCATACACCTCGTACACACATGGCTCTGCTTGGTACACCTCGTACAAACTTGGCTCCACTCTGGAAACACACGGCTCCGCACACCTCGTACACGTGGCTCAGCTCCGTACACACGTTACTCTGCTCAGTACACCTCATACACACTCAGCTCCGCTCCGTACACACTCGGCTCCGCTCTGTACACCTCTTACACACTCGGCTCCGCTCTGTACACCTCGTACACACTCGGCTCCGCTCCGTACACCTCGTACACACTCGGCTCCGCTCTGTACACCTCATACACACTCGGCTCCGCTCCGTACACCTCATACACACTCGGCTCCGCTCCGTACACCTCGTGCACACGCGACTCCGCTTCATACACCTCGTGCACACGCGACTCCGCTTCATACACCTCGTGCACACGCGACTCCACTTCATACACCTCATACACACTCGGCTCCGCTCCGAACACCTCATACACACTCAGCTCTATACACCTCGTACACACTCGGCTCAGCTCCGTACACCTCGTACACACTCGGCTCAGCTCCCGTACACCTCGTACACACTCGGCTCAGCTCCGTACACCTCGTACACACTCGGCTCAGCTCCGTACACCTCGTACACACTCGGCTCAGCTCCGTACACCTCGTACACACTCGGCTCAGCTCCGTACACCTCGTACACACTCGGCTCAGCTCCGTACACCTCGTACACACTCGGCTCAGCTCCGTACACCTCGTACACACTCGGCTCAGCTCCGTACCTCACACCTCGCTCAGCTCCGTACCTCGTACACACTCGGCTCAGCTCCGTACACCTCGTACACACTCGGCTCAGCTCCGTACACCTCGTACACACTCGGCTCAGCTCCGTACACCTCGTACACACTCGGCTCAGCTCCGTACACCTCGTACACACTCGGCTCAGCTCCGTACACCTCGTACACACTCGGCTCAGCTCCGTACACCTCGTACACACTCGGCTCAGCTCCGTACACCTCGTACACACTCGGCTCAGCTCCGTACACCTCGTACACACTCGGCTCAGCTCCGTACACCTCGTACACACTCGGCTCAGCTCCGTACACCTCGTACACACTCGGCTCAGCTCCGTACACCTCGTACACACTCGGCTCAGCTCCGTACACCTCGTACACACTCGGCTCAGCTCCGTACACCTCGTACACACTCGGCTCAGCTCCGTACACCTCGTACACACTCGGCTCAGCTCCGTACACCTCGTACACACTCGGCTCAGCTCCGTACACCTCGTACACACTCGGCTCAGCTCCGTACACCTCGTACACACTCGGCTCAGCTCCGTACACCTCGTACACACTCGGCTCAGCTCCGTACACCTCGTACACACTCGGCTCCGCTCTGTACACCTCGTACACACTCGGCTCCGCTCCGTACACCTCGTACACACACGGCTCTGCTCCGTACACCTCGTACACACACGGCTCTGCTCCGTACACCTCGTACACACTCGGCTCAGCTCCGTACACCTCGTACACACTCGGCTCCGCTCTGTACACCTCGTACACACGTCTCCGCTCCGTACACCACGTACACACATGGCTCTGCTCCGTACACACGCGGCTCCGCTCCGTACACCACGTACACACACGGCTCCGCTCTGTACACCTCATACACACTCGGCTCCGCTCTGTACACCTCATACACACTCGGCTCTGCTCCGTACACCTCATACACACTCGGCTCCGCTCCGTACACCTCATACACACTCGGCTCCGCTCCGTACACCTCGTGCACACGCGACTCCGCTTCATACACCTCATACACACTCGGCTCCGCTCCGAACACCTCATACACACTCAGCTCCATACACCTTGTACACACTCGGCTCAGCTCCGTACACCTCGTACACACGCAGCTCTGCTACATTCACACTATACATCCCTCTTGATCCCACACAAACTCACCTCTTTTCACAAACTCATTTCTTTACCTCTTCACTTTTTGCTTGGTGGAAGCTGCCCTGCATAGTCGGAGATGCTGATCATGTGATCCCTGACTCCTCCCCCTTCATTGACATCATCACAGGTCCTGTAAGCACAGGCCTGTGCAGCTCCACAGGTGGGCTCACACTGCAGGGTGGGGGGGGGATAACGCGGCGGCAGCGGCCAGGACTATAGTAGAGAGAGTGGCATCAGCAGGGAGCCCGCGCTACCACCGGGCGCCCCTGCGGATGCCGTCCTCTGTCTACTAGCAGCCGCACAGATCTAGCAAAGCCCCTGGGAGCGGGAGCAGGGCAGCAAATAACAATGACAGCTGTCTCCCTGCGGCGCCCCCTGGAGCGTGGCGCCCTGTGCGGCCGCACGACTCGCACATGCCAAGGGCCGGCCCTGGGTGGAGCATAGCTCAATAAAAGTGCACAGAATGGGTGTGTCTGACTAGTGGGTGGAGCATGGCTCAATACAAGTGTACAGAATGGGTGTGTCTGACTAGTGGGTGGAGCATAGCTCAATAAAAGTGCACAGAATGGGTGTGTCTGACTAGTGGGTGGAGCATGGCTCAATACAAGTGTACAGAATGGGGGTGTCTGACTTGTGTGCATGGATACGAAGCCGGGGATAGAATTTTCTTGAGCAAGTAGCTTCTTTATTTCATCACAACGTGTTTCAGCGTTAAACTCCACTTTCAACAGGTGATGTAAGGTAATACAATTGGGGGCTTCTTATAGGGAAACAAATTAGAGATGGTTGCAAAGCACATCACTAAAGGACCTGTGACTGAAGGACCTGCGGTGACATCCCCATCACATGACTGACCCACCATTGAACCCAGAAGCGCTGGTATCATTTGGTGTGTGATAGACACAAGCCTCATACCAAGGTTGTCTAGGTCAGTGTATCCACTTCTAAAATACATCCTCCACTTGACCACCAGGTATCATCCTAGGAGTGCCCCTAAGTTCCTTTTTGTTTTCTGACTAATGGATGTTGCATTTCTCTATACACTCATATTAAGTGAGGCTGCACCCACTAGTCAGGTTCTAACCGGGAAAATATATATCCAATTAATTGCAGTCAATTCCCGGCTTAGGAAACCGCGAATCCTCTCAGTGCATACCGCGGGTGCTGGGAACACATCGAGTGACTGCAGAAAAATCATTTTAGACCAGGCAACTCCTTTAAACTGACCATATACATTACATGCCTGTCAGTAGAACGATATTTTGGCCAACAGTCATAGTGATCATCTTTTCCATATACAGCAGCGTTTGTTTGGCCCAGGGTTCTCAACAAGAAAGCCGTTGCCAGACATCTCCATCTCCACTGGTGGCGGCTTATCTCCGTGAAAACAAAGCGAGCATTCTTGATCGCCATCTCTGGCAACAATCAGTTGGATGTCAGCCCCATATACAGTAGACTCTTGGCCGAACCGGTCGATATTGGCGAGTGCTGCCAGCATTAGTCTAATGAGTATGATGGACTTTCAGCATCATTCATACATCCAATTTTCATGCATTTTTGATACGTTTTTCTAGTTCTCAAAAATAATAAAATAATCTGAGTTTCTAATGCCTAAACAATAAAAAATAGACAGCACCTAAATAAAACACAGGTGACATCCACGTACAGTGCGGTTTATTTTACATGGAGCCATTAATTTGAATGGGCGAGTTTGATCAATGGCAAGGATTATAAGCAGACAGGTCTCCATTTTTTATTGTTTTGCAGACACTCGATCTACACAGAAAAACATAGACATTTTAACAATCCTATGAACTATATTGGGTATTTGTTCTATCAGTGAAAAACGTGCGTAGGTCTTAAAGAGACCTTAGGTTTCTAATTAATGTCAATTAAGACGTTCCATCTAACCCCAAATTGAAACGCCAAAGGTATGAATGATTGCCCAGATCCGAAAAGCTGTGGCAGAACAATTCCTAAAACTATCTGAAGCCGAGGACAACAATGAAGAAATGCAAAGACTTTAAACATTAAACCAAAACAAAAGGACGTCCAAATGTGGACCATTGTGAGCGGATTCAGTGCGAAAGTGGTGCTCTACATGACAAAGCCGGGGTGCTGTCAGGCTTCATGCCATCCCAGTGTAAGTGATCCCATTGTATTATGCCTTCTGTGACATCCCATCCCCCTCCATACCCTTAACAATAAGTGCTGCCCGAATTCCCTCCCACTGCATGATATATGGGGTTGTCAATCCTTAAGTAGGGGGGATTTTCTAAGAGGGGGGCTATTACAATGGGCCTAGGACACACTTCAGAACAAAGCAGTCTCTCCCCATTGCTCCTTCCTACAAGTTATCCATGTTTACAGTCTTTCCCCGATGGCGGCTGTCCTACCATGATCCCGTTGAGCACATCTGCTGTCAATAAGATCAGAAATGGCCTCCTACTTGCTCTCAACTCTGTACATTGTCGGGTCAATCATTGTTGACTGACTAAGGCCAATAGTTCTGGTCCCTGGCAGCTAGAACACACTGTGGAACATATGCAAAGCGTCCCCTGCTTTTCACTTCGGGATGATTGATGCACAATATCTTTCGTAAATTCTTCATCTTCTGAAATGAGAATTTATAGCATCAGGACGGAGTTCGGTAGTCCAAAAATGTTTCCAGTACAGGAATAGCTTAATTTAGGATATTCAGCCATTCTCTCTGAGTTTAGTGTCTTCTTTTGCAACAAAGCTTTTTTGCTCATATTAGGGATAAGCAGATAAATTGAAATTTACTTACATTTTACAAAAATATTTGCCAAAAAGAGGATTTTTTTGTAATGTGTTTTCACATCAGAATGATCGTTTTTCTGAAAAAGTAAAGGGCCATCAAACATTAAACAAAGTCCTTTTGCTCACCTTACCGGTCACATTTCCGGCCCCTCTGCTCCTCACCATCACCCATTTGGTCCTCACAGCATCTTCTCATCACCACCACTCACACTGAAATCCCCAGGTCTCTCATATAGACTTTTGACTTTGATGAGGCCCAGGATGATTCTGTGCACTTGTGTAAGGTCACAGCATGTCTCGTGCACTTGCACTGAACCCTCCTTGGCTTCATCAGGGCCAAAAGCCCTGACACGTGCTAGAGGACCGGGGATTTCAGTGCTAATGTGGGGATCTCAAAACGTGATGAGGATCAGACTGGTGACGATGAGGAGCAGAGGGGACCAAGAGGTGAGCGATGAATTAGTATAAAGATTTTTTTCTTACATCTTATTATGCTCTGGAGTCTGGAGACACCCCAGAGCTCAATAAGGGATTTTAAATTAACAGAGAATACAATCTCCTCAAATAGAATTCCACAAACAGTCCTGAATTTTGCTTGATCCAAAACATCTAAAATATGCAACTTAAAAAAAGAAAAAAATGATCCTACCATTTTTTGTTTGCAACTCCTGTGCAGAACTATGGTTATAGACTTCAAACTACCCTTGGCAATCTGCTCTCACAGCTATAATCTTTTTATTATGTACAGTGACTAGTCCTGGGTGGGGACCATGGGGTACTTGGAACCGGGCCCTCTCGTCATCATCTTGGCTGCGGGATGTCACAGTGGCGTGACCCAGCCCGTGATCCCCTCGTCGGGTGATTAGTTAAAATGGGAAATTGAAAAATGGATGAAAATAAAATAAAAGCAAAAATAAAAGTTTTTGTCATGACGCCAACTGTGGGATGCGGCCGATATAGTCGCAGCTGCAGTTGGGACCTCTGGGGATGATGGGAGTAGCAGTGAGGATGGTTCAGCTCACCATGGGAAAAAGCAGGTCCCCAGGGCAACCGTAAAGTCTATGGAGATGTTAAGGGTAATGGTAGGCCAGCAGGACTGTGCTGCTGACAGGGTTCAAAGTCATGCTCAGGCAGGCTGCTGCTGCCCTGGCAAAACAGTCTACCTCTCCTCAGCTGCAGAAATCACAGCCTCACACAGTGCTGAGCTTCATCCTAGTTTACTTTACTTTCTCAGCAGATGGTTACAAGACAGTGCAATGGTGGCTGCGGTAGTCTCTTAGCAGCCGGGATGGCTTGTTAACATCACCCCTTTTCGTGTTCCTTTCATGGCCTCTCTGTCTGTCTTTTCCGCACGCAAGCTATGATCCAGCTAACACAGGCTTTTGGTGGGCGACTTGCCTGGTCCTCTAACCTTAGTATGACGGTCTTCTCTTCGCTGCGACAGAGTTGGGTCGGGGGACATAAAGACCCACACCCTGCCGGTTTTCGTGTGTTGGAGTGTGGAGCATCCTGGCCACCTTAGCAGAGCTGGTACCCTGGTTTTTGTCCAGTCCTTTAGCTTTCCTGCCAATTCGGATACACAGATTGATTGCTCACTATCCGTGTCCCTAGGACTCCTTCTGTCTCTCTCTACGTCTGCAGCTCGGACCTGGATAAGCCTCATGGTGGTACACGGTCCGTGTTTTCAATCCCAAGTGATGGTGTTCCCTCTCTCTCGTCTGACTGAACTTGACTCCTCGACTTTACTTGACTGACTGGCTAACTGAACTTGGTGTTTTCTGATTTTTGCTTCCTCCCCTAACCGTGTCCTGTTTAACTTTCCCACATTCCACTTGTCTCCTCCCTCCATCTCGTTGCTGGCATAGAGTCCCTAGGGACTGGGATTGTGTTGGTTGTGTTTGGGGTGACTGAACTTACCGACCCGGTTGCCGCGCCTTCTAGTGGCGAACCGATCCACAGGGGTGTCACATACAGTATATAGCATTCAGACATTCCATAGCAAAAGAAGGAATTTGAGGCTGCTGTTAAACAACATTTGGGTTCCACAATCATGGGGCACAATGGGGTGACAAAGGTAGTCCACAACTAACCATTTAAATGACATGGCTTGCTGTTCTCCACAGCATCAAAGTTTAAACTGCTGCAATAAGGGCTAGCTCCAATTACAGCTGGTAACAGAGAGTGCTTACTGTGAAAAACAGCTATTACCCAATGGCAGGCTTAGGCTGCTTTCACACTACCTTTTTTTTGAAATCCAGGACAATCCAAGTAAAGCCTGCATTCTACCGGATTCCTCTGCAATTGACTGGATGCACCCATACCAGTATTATCACTGATCCGTTTCACAGATCAGTGATAATACCGGTGCAGATCGCACAGTTGCATCCAGATGCATACCTTTTTTGTTGATCCAGTGGAAAATTCCACGCCCCCTAAGCGGTTTTGTTACAGAACTAAAAATTGTTCCAATATGCATTTTTGATCACAGTGCAAGAACCGCTGACACCCGATCATGGGGGGCCATAAAGAACTGGATGCACATGCAAGTTCCTTCAGCCCATTGGGGCCGAAAATGGATGCACATGCATCCAGTTTCAGCTAGAATCACACGGACACCGAAAAATGGTAGTGTGTAACCAGCCTTAGCACTGAGCCTTTGCTCTCCAATTCTTCCTGAATTCTGAGATACAAACAGATAGATGTTGGATAAGTAGATGAACACCAGCATGGGGAAGACCATTCAGCACCAAGCATCTGTTGTTCAGTGGCTCCATAACAGCAGCTCGTGGCTGCTGGTTGTACGCCACTGCCTTTAATCTGCCCCTACCCTTTCGTAACATACACATAGGTTAATAAACAGTTAATCTCTTTTGAGTTCATGTTTTGGTAATTCCTTTAGTTTAACGAAATCTGCAGATATTGTCAGTTCACTGTTGGGCTTAACCACTTCCCAACATATGACATACTATTAAGTTATATATTAGGTTCCTGTGTTTGATGCAGGCTCATGACTTGAGCCTGCAACTTTCCTGGAATCATTTGCCTCTAACAGTAGTAGGAGGAGAAGCCTCATCCTCCACGATATAATTAAGCGGTGCCAAAGGGTAACCATTGTAGCTGGGGGTCTGGTGAAGACTCCTCAATTACTATGATGACATTATGTTAAAGGGATCCTGTCACCAGGTTTTTGCCATCCCATCTGAGAGCAGCATAATGAAGAAATAGAGACCCTGATTCCAGTGATGTGTCATTTACTGAGCTGCTTGCTGTCATTTTGATAAAATTAGTGTTTTCTCTGTTGCAGATTTAGCAGTCTGTGAATATGCCAGACTACCTGGCAGTAGGCCAACTAGACTGCTAATGATAGTCTCCAGCTGATTAAACAGTGATTTTATCATAACTACACTGAGCAGCCCAGTAAGTGACACATCACTGGAATCAGGATCTCCGGTCCTGTATTATGCTATTCTCAGATTAGGTTGCAAAAACCTGGTGACAGGTTCCCTTTAAGTTCATACTGTGATTGGGCTTCATATGAGACTTTAATCTTTACTATATACTGTAATAAAGGTTCAAGTCCCCTAAAGTGACTAAGATTAAAAAGATATATAAAATTTTTAATTCAAATCACCTTTTTTCTATTAAAGATAAAAAAATAAACATATATAATATTATTGCATGCGTAAATTCCTGGTGTATAGAAACTACCATCACTAATCCAAATGGTAAATGACTTGATGAGAAAAAATATTGGAATGCCCAAATTATTGTCTGTGGACTCAAGAACCGTTTGGCTTTAGACCAAAAATCTGACGTTATGGCACTTTTTGCATCTGGGCTACCACATCTTTGGTAGGTCGTAGGTTACAAAGTTGCCCAATAACATTCATGTCACTGTGTATCACTAAAGATCAGCTTTGGGGGCAGCTGCTTAGTTATAGAATTGCAGAGCAACGTCACTGAGTCTTTGTGCCCAATGGGGCCCAAAGATTTTTTTTGCCTCCTATGAGAACATACAGTAAGTATTATACATGGTATATGGTAGGTACGAGTGTAATTGTATAGAATTGCTTTAATAAAAAGAAAAAAGTATCAAATTGCTGGACCTATCATCAACAGTCTTAAATACGCAAGATGACACAACATTGATAGCAACAAGTGTAGACAGAATGAAGAACTGATTATGGAGTGTCAAGATGGAAAGCTCGAACATGGGAATGGAACTCCATACAAAGAAGACAAAGATATCGATACTGCTAGGTTTGACCCAAGATGCAGCAATGACACCAGAAGTCAATAGGAGAAAAGCTTTGGGCAAATCAACAACGAAGTCACTGGACAAGGTCTTCAAATTGAGGAATATTTCACTGGTGACGAAGACACGGCTCCTACATAGTTTAGTCTTTTCTGTAGTAACATATGTATGCGAAACCTGGATGATAAAGAAACAAGAAGAAGAATCAACACCTTTGAAACGTGGAGCTGGAGAAGGATGTTATCCATACCATGGATGGCAAGAAGAACAAATAAATCAATTTTGGAACAAATCAAGCCAGGCATCACTCAATGCAAGGATCACCAAATTACGACTTGCCTATTTTGGACTCATCATACAAAGAGTGCAACGACTGAAGAAGGACATTATTGTCAGAAGAATAGAAAGAACAAGGCGAAGACCAGAAACCAATAGCTTGATACTATGAAGATAATGGTGAACACCCTGATGTGCCTATGTAGGCTTGGTGAAGCCCTGGCTGACTTATCTAGACTTACACAAGATTGATCTTCCTGTAGAGTGATCATCCATCAAGTGGCCATGGCTGAGATCGAGCTGAAGACCATTAGACAATAGTAGAAATACACAAGTCACACTGCAAGGATTTTGCGATTTTGTATTTATTTTGTCTTACCCGGTTTAGGACAAGGCCAATTTGCCCCTTTCTGACCATGCAGAGTTTGGGGTTTTATTATCATTTTGCTTATAAACGTTCAAAAAAATGTTTTCTGATATCAGAAGAAAATGTAGAAAAGAGAAGAAGGAATTAGATCATCACAAAGGCTCGCTAAAAACATTTTAAGTTGCGTTCCCCTTTTCACAGAAATTATTTTTAATAATTGGATATATTATTTGTCAATGGGAGTGAGGTTTGAAACAATTCAGACTGGCAGTAACTTTTTTAGTTTTGTTTTATTTATTCATGTATGCTTTTTTTCAATTTTATTTTTGCTTGTTATAAAATAATATTCTTTCTCATTTATTTCACACACTGTAAGAGCTATAAGGGGCATTTTAACATATTAGTAAATAATACATACATTGCAGAAGTGAAATTTAGTAAAAAAAAAAGGGTTATAAATAAAAAAAATCTCTATGCTCACCTGTCCGGCGATCCACCAACGCCTGCAGCAGCTCTCGATGTTTACAGGACCTGCTGTGACGTCACCACCCGGCAGCGTCATCGGGTCACATGACCGCAGTTACCGCGGTAAACGGTCATGTGACCCGATCAGCTGATCGGGATGTGACGTCGCGACAGGTCCTGTAGTCACACCGGAGCTTGGTGGAGCCATCGGGGGATCACTGGAAAGGTGAGAATACAGATTTTTTATTTTTAACCCTTGCTTTTACTTAATTTTGCTTTCGCTGTGGAAGTGAAATTAGATGGTTAGGATCAGTTTTAGTGTACTGAGCATGCTCAGTACACTAAAATCGGGTCTGAGAAATGATACTGTCTTTTCTCAGACCCGTGCTCCATTGGCCCCAATGTTAAAGGCCGTGGATCGGATTTGGCCTAATTGCCATCCGATTTTGTCAGATCCGATTTGTGTCCGATTTTTTTTTTGTGCCCAAAATCGGAGCAGTGTCTGATTTTGGGTAAAGCAAAAAATCGGACACAAATCGGATCTGACAAAATCAGATGGCAATTAGGCCAAATCCGATCCAATCCCCATAGGATAACATGGGGGCCAAATCAGATCCGTGGCTGTCTGTTTTACAATGGACAGCCACGGATGCTCTAAAATCGCAATGTGAAAGCAGCCTAAGAAAGACCATTGTGACAATGGGTAGTCAAAGGTAGTTAAATTAGGATCAGTTTAGAAAGATTAAATCCTTTCAGATAGACTGGATAATGCTCTTCCTTTTAACCTTTCGATTATCTGGTTGAACTTGATGGACATAAATATTTTGTTTTAACTATGTTGCAATTATATAAAGGAAAATACCTTTTAATTCAATGAGTATTTTAAAGGAATTCTTGAAAAATGTGACACTAATGTCCATTTTGAAAAAGAATTACATAACACAAGAAGTGATGACCTACTTTGTAGGATACCTCCTAAGGGTAAGACGATGGTGATGATGGCTACCAACCACACAGAATGTGACATCTATGAAGGCAGTACTTGTCCCGTTCTTGTGATGTCATCCTTAGTTTTTTGCCTATTATCCCACTCCAAGATGGCAGAACTAATTCTGTATTATTTTAGTGTCCCACCACTCAATAGCTCTGGCCTATGGACCTTTGAGAACAACTCAACTTTCAGCCCATTTAGAGAGAAAAAGCAAACTGAACAGCCCAGACATTTCTGGGCAAGAGAGGAGAAAGGAGGTTTAAATACGCTTGTCCCCGGTACAAAACCTCGCTTAAAAGAAAATTAAAAGTTTTTTAAGTTGCTGTCTGGTTTTCATTAGAGTGAACGTTTTTGTCCAGGACCCGGAGAGAAAAGAAGGGGTTTACAAAAGAGGCCGGTGGGGAAGCGTGTCAGTGTCATTACTCTTCCCCCTTGCTCGGATTAGGACTGATGTCCTGTGCCCCTTTGAACAGATGCAAATATCCATTGAGGGCGAACTCAACAGCTCAGACAGACAGGACCAAAGCAAGGAAGCGTGGAAGAAACATTCCCTTTATTTTTCTCATTTCTCCTTTCTTAAATAGCCCTAATCCAATTTTGTTTGTGTTCTGTCTTGGCTCACTCTGCCATCATCATCTGCTATGGATACTGCTTCGGTCTTCACGCCTCGCTTAACCCTTCCAGGGCAGACTGTACAATTCAGCTCTGTGCTAATAAATAAATGCATAGATTACAAAGGGATTACCTCGCTCTTTTTTTTTTTTAACGTCAACTAAAACTTTCAAAAATGTTATCAATTTACATTAAAAAAATTGAAACATTTTACCAAGAGTGAGCCCCAATTTTTTTGCACCCAATTTGCTACTTTACGGATGCTTTGACGACTTTTATATACAATTACATTTTAAGTGCTTTTAATTAATTGTGGTGAGAATCATTCCAACCAACATTTTGACCATTGAAATGTAGTAAAAAATATTTTTATCATATCTCCTACGGTATATCCCAATAGGCATATAAACTGCCTAATGGGATATATGCCAACCCATTGGCATAGAGGGAAGTCTGCCAACCCAAGAACAATTGCTGGTCCAAAGTTTCTTTCAGCTTCATTCAAAAGATGGTGCCCATCACCAATGTTTTGCACCTGCAGATGCTACTAATGGATAATACTTTAAGGATATCCCATAGAGCCAGCACCTGTGCTAGCTATAGATGCATTGACACCAACAGGGTCGTAACTACAATTGGTGCAGGGGTTGCAATAGCACCTGGACCCTGGAGCCTAAGGGCCCCAAAACTCCTTTTGGCCTATATTAAAAGTCTATTGTTATTAAAGATTGATAATAATTGGGGGCCCTGTTGGAGCTTTCACATTGGGACCCATGAGCTTCAAGTTACAAAACTGGACACCAATTATTTAGAAACGTCTCAATCCTCGATGAGCTGTTGTGGTAAATTGAAGATATTATTGGGAAACAGTGACTTATTCCAAGCCAAGAGGACCTCGAGTCTCCAATGAAAATGGAAATCCAAAGACTCTAATCTATCCATATCCACAAATCTGATAGCTGTTGGTCTCAGAAATGGTCATTCATGAGTGAGTGCTAGCTGAATTTCCAAAGTTAAAGTAGAAATTAGTTACGGTAATAATCGAGTTTGGATCATTTCGATCATATAGGTGGCTCCATATATAGGTAATGAACAAAAGATTAATTCTTCTTAAGATCCTTCAAAAACCAAAAAGCATACACACTTAGATCAAGCAAGCCAGATAATAGGCAGCCAGAAATTCCTGACTCATGTCCCGAGGATCTAAAAGTCTGGATGGGTTAAAGGCCAACAAATATTTAAAGAAGACCTGTCAACAGGCTAAATGTGGCCAGTTTGTGTTCATCTTTGATTCCCACAGCTTTCCTGAGTGCTCTGGTCTTTGTTTTTTATAAATCCCCCATACGGTTCTAGAGATAAGGGCAAGGGGGCATTGTTCACAGAGTTATAATGCAGAACAGCCTAAAGACATGCCCCCGAGGATCCTGTGAGCTATGCCTCCTTGGAAAAACCATAAACATTTGCACAAATTGAGGAGGCCCATATCTCTTGCACCGTATGGTATATTTAAAAGAAACAAAAACCTGCATACTCATAGGAGCAGCGAGAATAAAATAAGGGCAAAAACTGGCCCCGTGTGACCTGGTGATAAGTACTCTTTAAATATTTGTGTATAACTGTCCAGTTTCCCACCCCCCATCCCCCAGTAGATAAGAATCGATCTTCCATGACAAGTGGAGCTCCAAATTCTCTACCTAATTAGATAAACCACATCCTTTTGCAAAACAAGGTGTCCTGTCATTGCCACCTCAATATCCAGCTGTGGTGTCTTTCAAGACTATAGCCTTGGTGGTGAGGCAACAACAATTATTATTTCTAAACATCGGGCAGGAATTGGCCACCAGGGGCGGACTGGCCTAGGTGGCAGGGTTGGTGGTATAGCCCCCACCTAGGGCCACCCACCCACAGAAATGGGCCGGCCCACCCCCGGGCCTCACCTAAGGGCTGGCGGCTCTGAGATGGGCCGCCGAAAATTTCCGACAGCACAACCCCCCCGACCTCACCTAAGAGCGGGCGGCTCTGAGATGGGCCACCGATAGCACCCCCCCCCAGGTCCTCACCCGAGGGCTGGCAGGACTGAGATGGGCTGCCGAAAATTTCCAATAGCACCTTCCCCCCCCCGGTCCTCACCTAAGGGCTGGCGGAAAAATATTGCCACCCAGGGTTTGCGTCGCCAGTCAGCCCCTGTTGGCCATTATGTGTAAACCTTCTAAACCTTGGGAAACCAGCAACATGCTAATGTCTGCATAGATAGGACATGCTATAGAGAGGAGGAGGCATCAAGCACCACATCTAACCCCATAGGATCAGGGTTGTCGAGTCAAAAACCGAACCTCCAACTCCTCAGTTTTCCTAAATCCAATTCTGACTCCCACATACATGGCTTATGTTTAAGTGATATATTTATTGTAGAACAATGTGAACATAAGGCTTTAATCGTTATTATGATAAAATAATCAAGATATTTAGATAGAACATAATTCATAATAATAATCAGCATATAATGCATTGAACTACTGTGCCCAATTTATTATATATTTTAGGAGTTTGAGCCGGTCCTTTTTATACCAACTCCACTAAAATGGACTCCGACTCCATGACTCTGACTCCACAGCCCTGCATAGGATGATGGTAGTATGTACCCTTTATAACAAAAGCTGTTCCATATGCATCATTTATGACGATATAGATCCTTACATGAATCCTGCCAACAAAGGCAAGATATACATGTGCCAAACATTTGATACTCAATGGTTTTCCTCCTTCCAGACTTACATCCACCACTGTATATTTTTTAAACACTCCCAAATTGCAAATAGACATTATACCGGTAGAAGACTAATCACATCTCCTAACAGGTTTGTTTTTGTAACTAATGCATTACACTATGACACTAGTTGCGTCTTTCCGCTGTTATTCCTCCTTGAAAATTTGGAATAAATTGACAATTGGGTGTCAGCATTCCTCTTATTAAAAGGCGCTTGTCCCTACAGTACACAGTCTGCAAGCATTGATGAGTCAGTCTGGCGGGAACACCCCTATCATGGCTCGGTTTGGATATTCAATCCGGTGACCTTCTTTTTCGTGATCGGTTCCTCTGTCTTCTGGGCTACTACCTTTTCTTCCCTGTCCAAATGCTGATGTCTTTAATTGTCTTCCACTCTTGGTTGCTCCTCAGGTGTCCTTCCTTTCCTCATTGTGGTTTGCCCCATCATATTCTGAATTGGGTAATATATGTTCACTTCTTACCTCCTTTCTTTGCTGACTGTATCTCTTTGTGGGTTAATCTTTGAGAGCTCCAGCCATTCTGAAGGGTTTACTTTTGAGTAAACCACAGTTGAGTGCCTGCTGTGTGTTGGTTTGTGTTCTTTTTCAGCTTCACCTTATTTGTTTTACCTCACTCTGGGTTTGTGTTTCAGGAGAATGGTTCACGTTTTAGGTAAAGATGCTATATAACTTGTAAATTAGAGGGAATACAATTATTTACTAAGACAGACTTGTAACAAGAGTTGCCAGTTTTAATATAAAAAGCGGCAAATAAAGAAAACTCCCCCAAAAAGTACAATAGGAAATTCCTGATAATGATTTTTGCCAACGTCCCTAAGTAGCAATAGTTGATATTGTTGACCAGACATTGACACCTTACAAGTCCCTCCAAGGAAATGTCAAGATGTTATACCAAAAACGATGACCTAATATGAAACATATCCTTCTTTATCACATGGCCAGTACTTTAATAATTATTTGATAATATATTATTAATAGTTACTTTTTTAATATTATCATGAAATTTACATCCTCCTACGGGTCAATGTTTACTGAAAGCCACTCATTGGCTCAGGTGGGCAGACTGCCCTCTCTATATTATATTATTATTTACTAGCTTTCAGCTCGATCTCGAGCCATGGCATCTTGATGGATGAATGCTCTTGCGCAGCCTAGATAGATCCACCAAGGGTGTTCTCCAATCCTAAATCGGTCCACCAGGGTCTTCTCCAATCCTAAATAGGTCCACCAGGGTCTTCTCTAATCCTAGATAGGTCCACCAGGGTCTTCTCCAAGCCTAAATAGGTCTACCAGAGTCTTCTCCAAGCCTAGATAGGTCCACCAATGTCTTCTCCAAGCCTAGATAGGTTCACCAAGGTCTTCTCCAAGCCTAGATAGGTCAACCAAAGTCTTCTCCAAGCCTAATTAGGTCCACCAGAGTCTTCTCCAAGCCTAAGTAGGTCCACCAGAGTCTTGTCCAATCATAGATATGTCCACCAGGGTCTTTTCCAAGTCTAGATAGGTCCATCAGGGTTTTCTCCACGATTATCTTGATAACTCCCTCTATGCATTTTATTATCAAGATGGGATAATTATGACAATGTATTTCTAAAGCTCTCTCTCATCCTACAAGCTGCACAGAATGAATGTCAATATAGTCTAGTCTGAAGATTCGACTGAAAGAAGCTGTTGATCAACCTAGTGGAGAGGGATAATGGTTTATGCAACTCAGAATTGGCTGCTATACAATACATTCACTCACTGTACAATATACGGCCTGGAACGTTCACCACTTGTCATTGGCCCAAAACAAATCCAATATATACACAACTGTGCATCAGGAACAAATGACAGAGGTAACCCACTACACTGTGATGTACTTTGCATCTCCTCTTGATGGAAGCTACTTTGCATATCTAAAGTCTCCAGGACCTCATCCCTGCTATTAGTGGCCTGCAGGCCATCTCTCTTAATCCTTCTTTGGCTAATTCAAGCACAAAAAGCTTCTGATTTGCACAACAATACCTTGGCACACTCTTTGCTGCTCTCCTGCGGGGAGAATTGTGCCCCTACGAACAATGTGTCATTTTAGAACTAAAAAGAAATCACAATTTCTCCACTCCGCCAGCTGCCACTGAAAATGCTAATTATCCCCCCTCCCTCCTCCGCCATCTCTCTGAGTGCCTGCACCAGACAGGCAGGTGAGGGGGCACCGACACCCCTCCTCTGTGGATTGCTACCCTCTTGTCTGCTTAATCACTGTCTATAGAGTGTCTAGAATCATATGGTTACACGGTAAAGGAAATATTTCATAAACAAAAACTAATACTATTCGCATACCACGCATAATCTAGTCCTAGTATGAGAGACGTAAGGCATTCCATTCATGGTTGCTCAGCTATTTTTTTTATAATTGAAGGAAAGATCTGCTATAAGGATATTGGGACAATATAGGTTTTTGGATAAAAAGTTGACATTGTTGGCCATCGATATATACAAAAATTAGAGTTAGAAATAGTAGGCAGCAGGCCAAAATAGAAAAGTTTATCATTAGTAAAAAGTCTAAAATTATGACAAAACCTGGAAAGATTTTGTTCTATAACGTAATGTGTTTGACCTTAAGGAAATATCCACCTGAAGACTTCAAAAAATACTTGTTTATCAAGCTGGAACTTCTGTCACACACGGCAATACTGGCCGCCCAGCGGGAGACCAACAATCCAAAAACTCAGCACAGAGACTTAGTGTATCCATAACTTTAAAAAGTTTGGAAAAGTTTTTCTTGAACAACATTTTTCAGATTTTCTTTTAATGAAGAGTTTCCACAAATCATTTTGGGGGTGTACATAATGAGTTTTGTTTAGACGTTTTGGGAATAGAATCTGAGCGCAAAAGATGCAAAACGTCTCAAAACATATCAATTTCTCTGCTGACTCTCTTCTCCAAAAACTTAAGAAGAGAGTCAGTGTGAGTAAATCCTAAGAAAACTATCAAAAACTACATGAGGTTTATGTATCTTGAAACCAAATATTCCAATATCGGACTATATCCAGGTTTTTCCCCAATTTAACTTTATGTCCACATTTTAAGCCCTTTATACAAATAATATTTATTATTCATATAGTGTTATTAATTCCATAGCACTTTACACACATCAATAATTCTGTCCCTATTGGGGCTCTACTATCTAAACATGCTATTAGTATGTCTTTGAAATCTGAGAGGAAACTGGAGACCCTAGAGGAAACCCACACAAACTGGGGAGAACATACAAGCTCCTTGCAGATGTTGTCCTTGAACCCCAGGGCTGCAGGTCTGAGCCAATACTAACTATAATTTATGGATAATCAAGTAGTAGTCTCATTAAATTGACCATGACTATAGATTAATTTAGAAATATATGAAAAGGTTGGGGGTCCACAACAATTAGTGATCATAACTTCAGACAACATATAAATCGTTCCGAGATCAGTCTTGCCACAGCTCTCCAGCCCAAGCATGACATCAGTCTAGAAATATATGAAGCTGTCATGCTTGGGTTGGGAGCGTTACTGTCCGATCTTGGTCCAACTTGTCCAGTCATCTGAATGCACTCTTAAGAAAACAAATTTTGGTGTCACCTAAGAAACGTAATTTGTGGATTGGTTTCTAAGGGTCCCGTCACACTTGGCAACGTTCCAGCGATCCTGACAACGATACGACCTGGTAGGGATCGCTGAAACGTCGCTACGTGGCCGCTGGTGAGATGTCAAACAGTCAGATCTACTTAATGACGCAGCAACGATACGACGACCTGTATAACGACCTCGGCAATCGTTGGGACCCTGTCAGACAGCAGCTAGTTGTCTGAGGACTCAGACCTACGTGGCTGAGTTCTGAGTCACCAATGAGGTTGTCGTTAAGGCGTCAAAACACACTGATGCATGCTGCCCAGCGGGAACCTGCGATCAAAAAATGGTCCAGGCCACTCCGAACACGATCGGCGATGTCACAGCGGGGGCCTGGTCGCTGCCACATGTCAAACATGGCGAGATTGCCGGCGAGGTGTTGTTTCATCACAAAAACCTGTGACGCAACAGCGATCTTGCTATGTGTGACGTGGGCTTTAGGCTCATTAAGATTCTTAAATAATTCAGTAAATCCATGAAATTGTTCTTAATCCAAACTAGATATTAAAATGTGAGCATTTTCAGTGGTTGATACCTTTTTAATGGCTAACTGAAAAGATGGCAAACTTTCAAGACTCTAAGGACTTCTCATCAGGCTCATAATGACACAAGTGACCTTAGAGTCTCGAAAGCTTGCAATTTTTTACCATCTTCTCAGTTCGCCATGAAAAGTTATCAACCACTGAGGACTCTCAGATTCTAATATTTTTTATCTACCGGCTAACACGGCATAAACTTGACGTATTTCGAATTCCCCCATTAATTTATTGACTCTCTTCTTTGAGAGGGTATCCCTATAAAAACATTTTTAACTCTCAATTTTAAATGGTTCTCTGAAAGAGGTTCCATTGTCATCGCTACTCATAAACAAGTTTAAGAAAAAAAGAAAAAATATAGTATATTGTATTTAGACCTGAGATAGTGTTACATCTTTTTCATCCACGATTATCCCTCGTGCATGAAAGGACAATGAACTGCAAACGGCAAGTTTGACAAAAGAAGGAGTCAACTTTGTCCTAAGAAGATCAAGATTTAGGAAACGCATAATACCATCAAACCGTCCTGATCCCATACTTCCTGCCATCTGTAAAAGATAAAACGAGTCGTAAAGCGAGTTTTGCATTTTAAGGTTTTGCTCCCAATCAGACCAATGTTCCGCTATCGGGACGTTGATCCTTTTTATACGAGGAGACAATGAAGCAAGAAGGGAACTTTTGCTTTTTTGATTTATTTAACAAAAATGGTCCAATCGTTATTTTTTCCAAATTTGATATTTATTTTCCTTAAATTAAGTCCTTAGGTTTTTGTACTTTTTTCGTATAATGTGCCACATCATTGCATTTTTAGGAAACGTTCACCCAAAACATCAGGATTAAATCTCATATTTTTGGATTATTTATTGTTTTTTGATGCAAATCTTTTATGTTTTTTTGCAAATTGGACATCACAATGAAAATATAATGTTTGGTATTTTACGGTATTTTCAAATTTATGAATACTATTTTAGAAGGAAATAATAAAAATTCACATTATTTACCAATACATCGTTTGCAGGTTTGTTTGGTTTTTTTAAGTCACCTTTCCTTATTTTTGTTGATGAGTTTTGCACCAAATTTTTTAAAATGGCTCACGTGCCCAAAATACAAAATAATCTTTATGTTCGTCTTTGACATAATTTGCGACTTTTTCGTTCAAGAGTGGCACGCTCCATTAAATGGCGTGAAATCTGTGCCGTGCATCAAATCATTCTACAAAAGGAAATGGAGACACAAATCTTTTAAAAAAGTTGCGATGATAAATTAGCTAAAAACCCCGATGTCACAAACGCACAATATAAAGAAGAAACACAAGCGAACATGTATAAAATAGGTTTTATTTCCTCTTTTTCTTTAGAATCTATCAAAGAAGACTTACGTAAAATGACTGACTCCTTAGGAGGATAGGAAAACATTGCACAAATTTTGCAACTTTCCAAAAACTTTCAAATGTTGTATCAGCTAAAAACAAATGGAAACCCCAAGTCCTCCATCTACGGTGACGAATGTAAAAGCAGAACAAAACAGGTGAACATGTATAAAATAAACTTTTAAAAAAGTGCAACTTAGGCTAGGGTCACACTTGCGTCATGCATCCGTCTAATGGATGCGTTTTTTTCATGTGCAAAAATGAAAAAACGGATCTGTCATCGCACCCATTGACTCCAACGCAAAAATCGCATTGCCAAGTTTGGCGCCAAGCTTTTTTTTGTAGCGTCATCATAATGCGGTCTGCAGCGTTTTTGAGCCCGTTATGGAAAACTGATGCGTTTTTTTAATATGGGAGTCTACTGCAAACGCATCCATTAACGCATGGCACAAAGGGCAAACACATGTCATGTGAATGCAAAAGAAAATAAAGGCATACTTTAATGCATCCATCAAACAGATGCAACCTCCCAATTGTGGCCCTTTCCTTGGGCCTAAAGGCCCAGTCTCACATAACGACGTATCAGCGATCCCGATAACGATGTGCAGAGATCGCTGGTGCGTAGCATTGAGATTGTTGATCATTATCTGTCAAACACAACGATGTAGCACTCCCAGCCAGCGGGAGCGCAACGACGCAGGAATGACCCAGAGCAGTGTGTAATGATCATCAATTTCAGAGCAGGGGCCAGATCGTTGGTGCATGTCACACAGAACAACATCGCTGTTGCGTCACGAATTTCGTGACGCAACAGCGATCACAATAGCGATCTCGTTAGCGATCTCTTTATGTGTGACAGGGCCTTAAGTCAAGTAATCCTCCTTTAGATCGGATCCCGCAGAGATCCGTTGTGCATACACAACTTTTTTGTTACCAATATAGAGGACAGTCAAGCAGCGCTCCGGTCCTTAAAAGACTTCTACCTTTATTTAATAAGGATTCAGAAGCAAAACAGGCAGAGATGCAGGGTGTGTGGGACAACAGCCAGTTTCAAACCTTGTGGTGCTTTAACCGAGACCAGTTGAACCACCACAGGGTATGAAACAGGCTGTTGTCCCACACACCCTGCATCTCTCCCTGTTTGGCTTATGCACTCTTATTTAATAAAGGTGGAAGTCTTTTAAGGACCATAGTGCCGCTAGACTTATTTCTGTATTGGATACAACTGAGTCTACTAAAAGCTGGCACTCGTTAATCCTGGATGTGGCTTATAGAGAGATCTGGGACAGATCCGAGGTTTTCCTCTGCAGAAATCTGTAAGTAGTGTCATTGTTTTCATCTCTATTTTAATGACAACTTTTTGCTAGTTTTGGAAAAATAGATTTTTGCAGGATTTCCCTTTTTAACCTTGGAGACTATGGAAAACGGATCGGGTAACTGATCGCTATTTATCTTCCATTTGCAACTGATTCAGAAGCAAAAAATGTATCCTTTACAAATAGAAGAAAAACAGAGGCTAAATAGCAATCAGTTTCAAAAAAACGGATCCTGCAGAAATCTATTTTTTTCGAAGCAGACAAAAAAAGTTGTTTTCCTAACTTTTCTGCCAACATATTGCTGATGGATTCTGTTCTAACGGATGATTACTAGACATGTGAACTCAGCCTTAAATAGAAAAAGAAGGCTCAAATGAAAAAAAGGAGCAAAAAATGGAGCAAATTCAAAAATAAATATCTATATCCCTTGGGCTGTGCTCACATGTGAGTCTGCTTTTGTATATTTTACAGGTTTTGAGAGGCAAAATAGAGCTGAATGTAATGCAATATTTTCCATTGAAACAACAAATCTTGACAGAATTTGACCCTGAATTTTTCAGCCAGTGATGGTTTGATGATAACCATTGTGTGATGACTATGGCATTGTGTTGCATTAGTACCCTACTTCCAAAGTATTACATTTTTGTTAAAATTGTCGGTAAAATTAATGCTCATTGATCATAATTCCCTTTTACTTCAGATCCTGGAATCTCTTGGCATCACTGACCTAGCCCTCTCCTGGATCTCCTCTTACCTAACTGACCAGACTTTCAGCGTCACCCACTCCCACACCTCCTCTTCGCCCTATCTGTCGGTGTCCCCCAAGGCTCGGTTCTGCGACCACTACTCTTCTCCATCTACACACTCGGCCTAGGGCAACTCATTGAGTCCCATGGCCTTCAGTACCCTACCATTTCTACGCCGACGACACACAGATCTACCTGTCAGACCCCGACATCAACTCTCTACTATCCATAATTCCACAATGCCTGTCCACCATCTCATCCTTCTCTGCTCCCTTCCTTAAGCTGAACATGGACAAAACTGAGTTCATTGTCTTCCCCCAAGCCACTCTCCCACACTACCCGACCTATCCATCTTTGTCAACGACTGATTACTCTCCCCAGTCCCCCACGCCAAGTGCCTCGGGGTAATCCTTGACTCTTTCCTCTCCTTCAAACCCCACATCCAGGCCCTCGCCACCTCCTGCCAACTCCAGCTCAAAAACATTTCCCGGATTTGCGCGTTCCTTGAGCACAACACTGCTAAAACACTTATTCATGCTCTCATCATCTCCCGCCTTCACTACTGCTTACTGGCCTCCCCGCCACCTCCCTTGCACCTCACAATCTATCCTAAACTCCACTGCCCGACTAATCCATCTGTCTTCCCGCTACTCCCCTGTCTCCTCCTCTGCCAAACCCTTCACTGGCTCCCCACTTCTCAGAGATTCCGGTTTAAAATACCATGACATACTAAGCCTTCCACAACCTGTCCGCCTTCATACATCTCTGACATGGTCTCCCGCAACCTACACTCACGCAACCTGTGATCCTCCCAAGAACTCCTCCTCTACTCCCCCCTCATCTCCTCTTCTCACAACCGCGTACAGGATTTTTCCCATGCATCTGCTATACTGTGGAACTCTCTGCCCCAGCACATCAGACATTCACCTACCCTGGGAACCTTCAAAAGAAATTTGAAGACCCACCTCTTCCGTAAAGCCTATAACCTGCAATGACACCCGCTCCACCGCACTGTCTCACGATCGACACTACTCCCTCCTCCTGTATCCCCACCCATCCCTCTTAGACTCCTCTCCTGTACCTGTATGACTTGTCTGTCCACATTTATTGTACTTGTCCTTGTCTACCCTTTCCATTTGTAAAGCGCCATGGAATCTAATGGCGCTATATAAATAAATAATAATAATAATTTCTTTGTTGAGCCAATGTTTATTGTCTACGCTTTAAAATGCCCTTTAAAAATAAGAACTGGAAAGCAGGGTAATGAAGAATTATTTTTTTTTATTGATGTTCTTAATTTTGGGAAACGATGCAGGCAACGATTATGGTGGAACATTGACTTAACAATCGTTAACTATCATATTTCATGTTAAAGTTTTTTTGCTCCTAGTTTCCAACTCCTTAAAAAGTTTTTAGACATTTTCAAAACTAATTTTATACCCCCATGTCAAGATTTTTTCAAGTTACTTTTCTTTTCTGTAGTATTTCCAAATAATTATAATAATAATTGTATTTATTTACCGTCAACATATTCCACAACACTTTACAATTCAATGGCCTTGTGTAAAAAATGGGCCTTGTGTATCATGAATTTTGGGCAAAAAAAGTTCTATATTTTTATATTTTACCTTTTGTAGTCCAAAGAGTTGCAAAAATCTTGAAAAATAAATAGGAAACATGAATCAGAAGTACGTTACATCATTTCAGTGGGACAACTGGAATACATTTTTCGGAAAAAATGTTCAACATTTTTAAAAGTCATAATTGATAAATCGACCAAAAATATCTGGAAACTCCAAGCTTCACGCACAATAACAAACATAGACAAATACAAAAAGGCGAATGCACATAAAATAGGCATTAAAAAAGATTAATAAGGTGCAAATGAAAAACAGGTGAAAAACACCAAAAACCATCAAAACTCATCTGTCAACTCATCTTAGACCTCCCATTTTGCTAAATTGATGACACTTCTTATTTTACATCATTTCCTTTTATTTTTAACACCAGACGTAATGGATAGAAAACGTCATATAAGTACAAATCCATTATGTGACAGCCAATACCATCTGGCATGTTTATGGTGGAATCTGGTTGACCGTGTGCCATCTGCTTACGAACTAATGACTATGCCTCGCCTAAATCTGTCCGTGTACATAAGATAGCTGTCAAACTACAGAATTCTCTGTCAGATAGGAAAGTTGTTTAAACTGGAGACTAAAATTACCAGCTGCCACTTCTGGAGTTAAATAAGAAAGATACGCTCACCACATAATCTTTGTACGAGCCATGCTGGATCCCATTCCTGATCAGGTTCTCGCCGGCTGGCAATTAGAAATAAGTCCATAGGAAGAAAATCAGATCAGACTTTGGGTATTTTCCAGAATCTTTTTTCTTTTATTTTGTACACTTTAAAATGTCAGCATTATGGGAAGTGTTGATGTGTTTCGACTCTTTGACGTGAGTCTTAGTCAACTGACTAAGACTCATGTAGAGTCTTAGTCAACTAAGAGTCGAAACGCGTCAACCGTTTCCTATGAGGCTGACATTTTAAAATGTGAAAAATTTAAGTGAAAAGATTCTGGAAAATACCCAAAGTCTGATTGGATTTTTTTCTTATGGACTTCATGGACTTCTTATGGAATCAAAAGATTTGTTTAGTTTAGATCCAACCTGGAGCAAATTCAGAGAACAGCAAAAAGAATAGTCGATCTGGACTTATTCTTATACTTTATAAAAAACAGTTTTCATTTTTTTACAAAATTTTGCTTGTACATTACACCTTAATGTCATAATATAGTTCTGTGTTGTAAAATTTCCATTCATTATTGGATTTCCAGCATAAAGTTTACTGACATGGAAGATCAAGATGACATGGCAGTGCCAACAGCACCCCATTTCCAATTTCTTAAATTCCGCTGTCACAGTTGACAGTAGCATCTAAAGTATTAAACTGCTGCAATCAGACTTAGATCTGATCTCAGAATTTAATTTTCGGTGCAGTCTGTATAGCACAGCTAGCACCAGTGCTGGATGGAGCAAGTTTAGCTCCTTGCACAAGGAGTGGACCACTTGCCTGGGTTCTTTGGGTGCTGGTCTTGTTCCCAGCCTCACTTACTCCTAGATAGCTGGCATATATGGCACCACTAATCTCAATGTACGTCATAGCATCGGGCAGGTTAAAAACGTTTGACCTCCATTAATGCTGTCATGGGTTTTAAAGTAGCCAACTGCATATATAATAATTACAATCCCTTTATGAGTTGCCATATTGTGATCCAACTTTTCCAGAACTTCTCCATCTTTTCCAGAAACAGCTAGAACTAAGGCCGGCTTCACACTGCGGTGGGATCAGGTCCGGGGCTGTCCGATGTGAATCGGACAGCCCCGGACCGGATTTGCAAATAGAATCGGAGGGCAAATATGTCCTTTGGTCCGGTTTGCAGCCGGCTTCAGATGATAGCAGCAGCTGTTGATTTTTCAAGATCACAGCTAGCGGGGAGCTAGCCGCGGTCCTGAAAGCTCAGCAGGGGACAGCTGGTCGTGCTAAAGTTTAGCGGTTCCCGGATCTGACGTTTTTGTCGGACCGGGGTGATCCGGCGCCATAGACTCCCTTGTTAGGGAGCACCAGATCGCCCTGGATCCGGGAGGATCCGAGAGGATCTGATTTGGGCAGAATTTCGCCCCGGACACAAACATTGCAAGCAACATTTTAATGTCCGGGAGGAAAATCTAAATTCACCTGCACAGATGAAAACCGGATGGCACATAGCTGCCATCAGGTTCCATTCGGCCCCATAGGGCTACATTACCGCAAAATCGGGTCTGGGGCTATCCGGTTTACACCGGACAGCCCTGGACCTGATGCTGCCGCGGTGTGAAGCCGCCTAAGAAAGAAGTAAAGTCTCCAACTCATCATGTGCAGTTTTTATTTATTTTTTCTTGTGCTGTTCCAGGTGGCACGGTGGCTCAAGTGGTTAGCCCTGCAGCCTTTGCAGCACTGAGGTCCAGGGTTCAGTTCCCACCAAGGACAACATCTGCAAGGAGTTTGTAAGTTCTTGCATGGGTTTCCTCCAGTTTCCTCTCACATTGCAAAGACATACTGATAGGATGTTTAGATTGTGAGCTTCAAGAGAGACAGCATTACTCATGTATGTAAAGTGCTATGGAATTAATAGCTCTATATGAATAAATATTATGTTATAATGTCTTTTGCTAAAAAAAACTCTTCAAAACATCTTGGTTTATGAATTTTATGCAATATCAAAAAAGTTTTTTGCCATCAACTTTTTTTTTTACGACTTCTTGGTGCAAAAATAGAGGCATAAAAAATAGTGATATGCATAAAATAATTCTAGGGAAGAACTGGATGGAGAAGATTCAAGCAAAAGTTTTCATAAATTCATAAATCAGCCGAGAACATCTGGAGACTCAAAACCTTGCACACAATGTAAAATGTAAAATACTAGCCGACACAAAAATAATGGCGCAAATTAAAATGAAGAATAAAAGTGCAACAGATAAAAACAAAAACTAGACAAAAAAAGGGTGAAATACTTTTGAATAAGGCCCTGAGTATCCAACTAATGTCTAGAAGAAAATGACCTGTGATTAATGTTCTGTAAAAAGAAGAGCCCTTTCCGTACAAATATAATCTCCACATTAGATCAAATCTGATGACATGTATCCGCCTCTTCCCTCTCAATCTCTCCCCACTTCTAGCCTAGGGTCACTTTCTTCTATTAGAAGCGTCATTTCTTTCTCATTTCCTTGACACCTGGAGTCTCCTTACCAGGAGTTTAACATCTTCAAGACCCGAGGGATAATGGACGGGAATGATTCATTTGGTGCTTGTGGTTACGTCAGACACTGATATTACACTATGAAATTGTTGGTGTAGATCACAATAAAACACAACGGTAAGGCCGGTTTAACACATCCGTGTCACCATGGACGTGTGGAACAAGGCCGTTAGGAGGCGGGGCATAGACCCATGTGTCAAGGGCGTGTGACACGATGGGTGCTGTCAGTGTGCTATCCGTGCATCCATGGATAGCACACGGTCAGCCTGTCACCGCATACTCACCTCGCTCCAGCGCTGACAGTTCCTCTCCCTTCCGGGCCGCTCTTGGGCTCAGTGAAGTGAATATTCATGAGCCCTAATGAGCGGCATTGGAAGGGAGAGGAGCAGACACAGCTGGAGAGAGGTGAGTATAAAATTCTTTATTTTGAAACTTTTTCCTTTTGTCCGTGGTCCGTGCACACGGATGTCACAGTGTGAACATCCGTGTGCAGGACGTTTGGACGTAAATGCGGTCCGTGGCTCCGCATAAAAACTGACTTGTCGCCGTGTGGAGCACATGGACATGCATGTGCTCCACACGGAGACACGGTCCGTGCGGAATCACGGACGTCTGCATGAGTCCACAGGGGAACATGTGTCCCCATATGTCCGTGCCTCCGGCATGTGTCGGCACGTACTGCTTACGTGCCATAGGCACAGACATGTGAATGAGTCCTAAAAGAGAGCATTGTTCATGAAAGCTGGTCATCTACAAATAGGTACCATCATAGATCCATTAGCCTATATTTGCAAACATTTTATTCCTAAATTAAGGTTATTTTTTTTAAAGCCTACTTTGTTTAATCAGAAAAACCCCCAATCTACCTAGAAACACTCTTTATGTACTTCTGGTACAGTCAAGCACCAGTCTCCAAACAATAAATAGGTGCAGATGAGAGGCAGCTTTGCCGAACCACTTGTTATTGCAAACGGCGATATGGCAGTAGGTGTCTTCTGGTTTTGGAACAACCCCCCCCCCCCCACGAGTGAAGTTTGTTGTAAAAAGTTTAAAAAAAGTTAAAATAAAAAACAACCAGACTTTTCTCACCTTCCCCTGGTTCAGCGCTGAGTCTCTTCTGCTGCTCCTGGTGTCCATTACTGTCTGCAGTGCTGATGTCACGTCTACAATACTGCAGCCCGTTGGTGAGCTGGTAAGTGGCTCAGAGCGGCTCATGCCATCAAATTGGGCAGAGCTGATGAGGTCAGTTATTGGCTACAGCACTGTTGATGTGATGTCAGCATTATGCACAATAACAGGCGCTGAGAGCAGCGGTAGAGACTTAAGGCCGGATTACATGCTGCGATGTGGCAGTGATCCAACCAATGATGTGAATCGCTGCCACATCGTGAACTGATCACTGGTGAGCTGTCACACAGGCAGTCTCACCAGCGATCACGCTGGTAACCATGGTAAACATCGGGTAACTAAGCTGTAGAATTTTCTCAATGAAGCCGCGGCTCCTCTGTCAGCTGCGCACATACTATACGTAATGTACGTATAGTATGTGCCGCTGTCCGAGGTCCTGTAGGCATTTACATTAGATCTAAGGGGGTGCGCTGCCCATAGATCTAATGTAAATGCCGACAGGACCCTGGACAGCGGCACATACTATACGTACATTACGTATAATAATAATAATAATAATAAAGCTTTATTTATATAGCGCCAACATATTCCGCAGCGCTTTACAATGTAGGGTTAGAGTACAGAAAATATACAGTAAGTAATTACAATAGAGAACAAATAAAGTACAATCATTGGATACAAAAACAATAGGCATAGAATCAATGTGAAAAAATACAATAAATAAAGCAAGAAATGAAGGTGACCCTGCTCAAAAGAGCTTACAATCTACAACGGGATAGGGGTTGTACAAGGTGCCGGGGCTTATTGCACTGGTGGTCCAGGCATCTTGAGGAAATGGGGTATAGGGCTAAGCTTACATGAATGGTCATCAGTCTGTGTAGACCTTTATGGTTTGGTGGAGTTTGTAGAAGAATAATGTCCAGAGGATAGCCCATTCACTGTCTACAGTACAATGGACATGTTAGGGAGTATGATAGGCCGCCTTAAAAAGATGCGTCTTTAGGGATCGTCTGAAGCCATGCAAGTTGTGGATAGTCCTGATTTCTTTGGGTAAAGCATTCCAGAGGTTTGGTGCAGCTCTGGAAAAGTCTTGGAGCCGGGAGTGGGAGGATCGGATTAGTGCAGATGTTAGTTGAAGGTCATTTGAGGAACGTAGAGAGCGGGTGGGGTGATAGACAGAGATGAGGGAGGAGAGGTAGGGGGGAGCTGCACTGTGAAGAGCTTTGTGGGTGAGAACAAGCAATTTGAATTTGATCCTGTAGTATACGGGCAGCCAGTGCAATGATTGGCACAGAGCAGAGGCATCTGAGTAACGATTGGCCAGATGGGTGATCCTGGCTGCTGCATTAAGGATGGACTGGAGAGGAGAAAGTCTGGTGAGGGGGAGACCGCTTAATAGAGAGTTGCAATAGTCAAGGCGGGAATGGATTAGGGCCACGGTGAGGGTTTTTGTTGTTTCCAGGGTGAGAAAGGGGCGGACTCTAGAGATATTCTTCAGGTGTAAGCGACAGGAGCGGACGAGAGATTGCGTGTGGGAGGAGAAGGAGAGATCGGTGTCAAATATAACACCCAGACAGCGAGCCTGCTGTCTAGGCGTTATCGTGGTGCCGCACACTGAGAGAGAGATGTCCGATTTAGGGAGGTTAGTGGATGGGGGGAGCAGAAGAAGTTCAGTTTTGGAAAGGTTTAGTTTCAAATAGAGAGTGGACATGATATTGGAAACTGCAGCTAGACAGTCATTGGTGTTCTTTACTACCGCAGGGGTAAGGTCAGGGGCTGAAGTGTATAGTTGAGTGTCATCAGCATAAAGATGGTACTGGAAGCCAAATCTGCTGATGGTCTGTCCAATCGGGGCCGTGTAGAGAGAGAAGAGGAGAGGGCCAAGGACTGAACCCTGAGGGACCCCAATAGTGAGGGGAAGAGGGGGGGAAGTGGAGCCAGCAAAAGATACACTGAAAGAGCGGTCAGAAAGATAGGAGGAGAGCCAGGAGAGAGCAGTGTCCTTTATGCCAATGGAGAGCAGCATAGAGAGTAGGAGCTGATGGTCGACAGTGTCAAAAGCTGCAGAGAGATCAAGGAGAATAAGCAGAGAGTGGTCACCATTACGTTTTGCTGTCAGAAGGTCATTGGTCACTTTGATGAGGGCAGTTTCTGTGGAGTGAAGGGGGCGGAAACCAGACTGTAATGGATCTAGAAGAGAGTGAGCGGAGAGGTAACGGGTGAGGCGGGAATAGACCAGGCGCTCCAAGAGTTTAGAGATGAAGGGAGATTGGAGACTGGTCTGTAATTATTTGTGCAGGTTGGGTCGAGAGTGGTTTTCTTTAATAATGGAGTAATGATCGAGTGTTTGAAGGAGGAGGGGAAAATGCCAGAAGAGAGGGAGAGATTGAAGATTTTAGTTAGATGAGTGGTGACGACTGGAGAGAGGGACTGGAGCAGGTGTGAGGGAATGGGGTCGGTAGTGCATGTGGTGGGACGAGAGGAAGATAGGAGCCTGGAGACTTCTTCTTCTGTGACTGGGTCAAATGTGGAAAGTGAACCGGAGGGGATGTGAGGAAGAATGGGGGTGGCAGCGCTTGGAGGCTGAGAGCTGATTTCCTGGCGGATGTTGTCTATTTTATCCATGAAGTAGGAAGCCAGGTCATCAGCACAGAGGTCGGTGATGGGGGCCTGCACTTTAGGACTGAGGAGAGAGTGAAAGGTGTCAAAGAGTTTTTTTGGATTGTTGGATAGTGAGGAGACCAGGGTGGTGAAGTAGGTCTGTTTGGCAAGGTGAAGGGCAGAGTTGTAGGTTTTGAGCATGAATTTATAGTGGATGAAGTCTCCTGGTGAGCGAGTTTTCCTCCATAGGCGTTCAGCACTCCTGGAGCATCGCTGGAGGAATCGGGTTTGTGATGTGAGCCAGGGCTGTTTTGTTCTCTGTTTGGAGGTTCTGCGGGTGAGGGGCGCTACTTGGTCCAGGGAGCTTCTGAGAGAGTCATTGTAGTGATTTACTGCCTGATCTGGAGAAGAGATTGAAGAGATTGGGGACAGAGATGAGATGAGGGAGTCTGTGAGTGCTTGAGGGTTAATGGCCTGTAGATTTCTGGATGTGTGATAGCTAGGCTTGGGCTGTGTTGGCCGAGGGTTAGTGAGTGAGAAGGAAAGAATGTTGTGGTCAGAGAGTAGAGTTGAGTTATCCAAGGGGGAGGATGAGCAGAGCCGGGTAAAGACAAGGTCAAGGGTGTTACCGTTTTCGTGCGTCTTAGAGGTTGAGAGCTGTGATAGGCCAAGAGAGGTAGTTAGAGATAGGAGCTGGGATGCAGATGGGGAGATGGGGCTGTTTATGGGAATGTTAAAGTCTCCCAGAATAAGGGTTGGTAAATCTGAGGACATGAAATGCGGGAGCCAGGCGGAGAAATGGTCGAGGAACTGGGTGGGTGACCCTGGGGGGCGGTATACCACTGCTACTTTGAGGGGGAGGGGATGGAATAGCCTAATGGTATGGACCTCAAAAGAAGGGAATGAGAGTGATGGGGCTGCAGGAATGACCTGGAAAGTACATTGTGGGGACAGGAGGAGGCCGACTCCACCGCCACGTCTGTTCCCAGGTCTAGGGGAGTGAGAGAAGTGTAAGCCGCCGTAAGAAATAGCAGCAGGGGAAGCAGTGTCTGAATCCTGGATCCAGGTTTCTGTGAGGGCCAGCAGGTTTAGAGAGTTGGTAAGAAAGTAATTGTGAATGAAAGGAAGTTTGTTGCATACAGACCGTGGATTCCAGAGAGCGCAATTAAAAGAGGGGGGTGAAGGTGTGCAGGTGATATTAATAAGGTTAGTGGGGTTTCTGTATGAGGTGGGAGAGGGGTTGAAGTTAGCAGATGGTGGACCAGGGTTGGGAGAGATATCACCTGAGAGGAGCAGCAGTAAAAAGAGAAAGAGCAGATAGTTTTTGGGATTAGGACATGATTTATTATGACAAACTTTGGAATATGATGGGCTGAGAGTCTTCAGTAAACTGAAGATAACATGGGAGCTGTACATAGAGTAGGGCAGGAGAGAGGGGCTGATGTGAATGAGTGGTGATGGAGGGGGGATGGGGTGATAAAAATTGGTGGCGAGAGCACATAAGAAAACAAACAGTGAAATACAAGACATGGTAAAGATTAGTAGTGAATGGAGTTATACACAGTGTTGGAGTGTCCCTCTATGTCATTGTCTTCCAGCAAGAGCACATAGAACAATAGATGGTGAAGTAAAGGACATGGTGATAGGGAAAGGAAAAGACGTTTTAATTTTTTTTTTTTTTTTTTTTCCTCTCCCTGTTAAATAGGGTGGCTTACCTGACTCCTGCCCTGACTAACTGCCATGAAAATAACTGCATCCACTTAGCATTCAATGCCAGTATGTGCGCAGCTGACAGAGGAGCCCTGGCTTCATTGAATTCTACAGAGCCAAAAATTCTACAGAGCCAACAATAGCCGGCTTACTGTAAATCAGTTATTAACCCATGACATGAACACAGGAGTGGGCAGCTAGTCTCTAGCAGGGGTGGGCACCCCTAGAGACATGTTGCCCACAACTATTATTAATATTGCATCTTTAATTACACTGTTAATAGTTTGTTCATCCCTGCAGCAGCAGGGATGAACAAACTATACGCTAACCGCATTGCTCAGGATTACACATCCTGAGCAATGCGGTTATCGGATTGCGGCTTCATCCACACATTTTTCATTAAAAATGTGTGTGAAGCCTATTGCGTTCACTTCATCCGCATCTGGATGCGGTGAACGCAATTGGCTTTAAAAGTGTGACCCTAGCCTTAATCAAAATCAATATATAATCATGTAAAAAATCTAAATCATTATCTGGATTAAAATAAGTTTAATCAAACACCACCTGCAATTTACTAAAGTATGTTCGTGTAGCAGAAGACTTATTTTTGCCTCAAAGTTTTTGAGAAGTGGAAAGTTTTTGCTCAAATTTCTATCCAAAAGTCTGCAAAAAGTCTCAGTGTAAACTCAATTTAGAATATGTCCACATGGAGTTTGTTGAGGAATTTTTGGAGTAAAGCAATATATTCTATTATATAGCGCCAATAATTCCAAAGTGCTTTACATACATCAGCACACT